>JZKD02S1675918.1:31151-43590 GCA_000966675.3 Picea glauca
GATAAAACTTTATTAAGTATTTAAACCAATTGATGGCATAAATAACCTTTCCCCTTTTTTTCATTATTTTTGTGTTCTAACAATAAATACGATAAAATCGAGTCTTACCGAAGTCTGTCTTCGTGGCTTTCTATGTAAGAGAGAGCTCGTTTAAAAATGGAGCGATTCCCACTTTTGAGTCCTGGATTTATTTGATCTGGGAAGCATAGAAAATCATTTTTCTTACTATCTACACAATCATCCTCGTCTGATTTTTAATATTTTAATATTATATTTTATAGTATTACTATTTTTTAATAATTTAATATTAATGTATTAAATCATCATAGATTTATGGTAATCCCGGATCAATCAAGAGTTGAGAGGAACCTCTCGTGTATCTATACTAGTTATTGTATCGATAGAAGCAAAGTGCTTTACATTCCATTATGGGAGAGATGTTGAGGGATAAATATGATAAGTAATTAGATGTCTCAATTAAAAATAATAATAATAACAATAATAATAATTATAAAAGTAAACCTAAAGTTATTGCATCTATAGCACTGAAGTTCTTTACAACGCATAATTAAAAATAATAATTATTATAATTAAAAATCATCTTTTTGTTTCCCTCGTGCCTTACAATCCATAATTAAAAATAATATTTATTATAATTAAAAATCATTTTTTTGTTTCCCTCGTGCCAAGAATTTTCTTTTTCTTTTCAAATTGCCTCGTCAGTTTCCCGCTTAAATCTTGTTATATATTTCTGCTGAGAGTTTTTCAATTTGTGCATTAAGAAATTATATTATGCATGCAGGCCCTTTGATTTCGTTCATTTAGGCTTGCCTGCATACATGATATGAATCCAAATTCAGCGCAGCAGGACGAGTCTGTTTTTCATATTGCAGATTCTGCACAGTCAAGAGTTTCCATGAAAAAGAAAGAAGAAACTACATGTCCCCGTTGGAAACGCACCAAAAGGAAGAAAGAGATTTTGAAACTGTTGTTCGAAGCTGGCGAGTGTAATCCTGATCGTACTTGCACGAAGAAAATTACGAAGTTACTCAAACTTCACGGGAACATAAAATAAAAGAATGTATTCTATTGGTTTCAGAAATATCACTCATGCAAGAAGCAGTAACAACAAAAGAATTGGGTGCACGCATTGTCTCTCAATCAAAATGAAATTGGGGGAAGCTCTCAGGCCCCGATATGCTCCTCTCGATCCAATGGTAAACTATAATTTGATTCGCTTTGATTTTGAATATTCTTAATAGTTTTAATAATGATTTCTTATTTTGTACCTCTTTCTATCTTCATCCTCTCACATGATCTTGGAACCCTCAATTGGTTTGTCATAGTTTTCATTACAGATAAGAATTTTTTTTTATTGGTAGTTTACTTCAGTAATTTTAATAATTCAATTATTCCCTGTATTAGTACTTGTATAGATTTATTTTCATGATTGGATTAGTACCTGTATAGATTTATTTATTTATTTATTTTGACAGAAACGGTTATAGATTATATTAAAGGGGTGGACTAGCCACAAATCCGATTACAAAATGGCCTCAAATTTCTTCGGGCCTGTCTTTCTGAACCATTCTACTTCTATAGCTATAGACTTGTGAACTGAACTAGTTCCTGTACGTCTTCTATTAGAACTGGATTAAATTTAAATGTCGAAACTCCAGTCACTGTTTCAGCATAAGTCTCATCACTGTTTCAACATCTATCTCAGCACTATTTCAACATTTGTTACAGCGGTGTTTCAGCATAAGTTCCAGCATTGTTTCAGTATATGTTCCAGCACTGTGTTTCAGCATATGTTACATCACTGTTTCAGCATATGATCCAGCACTGTTTCAGCATATGTTCCAGCACTGTGTTTCAGCATATGTTCCAGCACTGTGTTTTAGCATATGGTACAACATTGTGTTTCAGCTTACAACACTGTGTTTCAGCAGATGTTCCAGCCATGTTTCAGCATATGTTCTAGCACTGTGTTTCGGCATATGTTACAGCATTGTTTCAGCATATGTTCCAGCATTGTTTCAGCATATGTTCCAGCATTGTTTCAGCATATGTTCCAGCATTGGATTGGGTCTTGTCCCTTTCTTTGCAATTTTCATGATTCCATTTAGGTTGAGGCTGGTCAAGGTAGATCCACTGTGGTTAGCTGGCTGTTTGCACACATGTGTCCTTGTTCCAGCTTTGTGCGTCTATTTTCCTCCTCATCCGCTTCTCTATTCATCTCCCTTAGGACGTGGAACACTTGATATGAGTCAAACCTTTGAAGGAGGAGGCGTATCCTGGGCAAAAAATTATTGAGTTATGCATTTTGACTTTTCGTGGAGTGGGTTATGGCTCAGATTAACATTCGGGAATCTCCTATGATAATCAATTTTCGAATTCCATTGCTTCTGGCTTGGCACAAGCCCTGCCATAATGCCATTGCTTCTACATGGTTGTTGGTGGTGATGCCTAGGCCTATGGCATATCGTACCATGACTTTTGTGTTTGGCTTTACAATTAATCCTCCTCCTCCTTCTTGGCCTGGATTGCCCTTTGAGACTCCATCAAAGGATAGAATGCAGTCTATCCTTTCCTTTTTCCATTTGTCATATTCATTCTTCCCTGCCCTTATTTCCCAAATTTCCTGAGTTGTGGTATTGACTATGTTCCCTGTTTGCAAATGAATTTGGAATTGACCTAGCCAAATTTCTTCTTCTTCTTCCAGATCCCTACTGGATTGAGAATGTCGATGGGTGTTAGCCCATTCTCCAAAGAGGGCTTTGATCTTTGCAGTCACCAGTGAGGCACTCCTTTGCTTGTCCCTAAAAACCCTGTTGTTTCTTTCCAGCCAAAGCCCCCAAAGGATAAACCTTGGGAGTGCTCTCAAGAGCCCCGAGGCATAGATTTGCTTCTTCAATTGGAAAGGGTAAAGGGTTGTCCAGTTTTGGAGAAGGGAATTAATGTCTTGGGTAAGAATTGGGTTCTTTTGCAACCCAACTGCCAGATTCCAGACTTCTTTTGAATAGCTACAATTAAGAAGAAGGTGATCTGAGGTTTCCTCAGCTTGTTGACACAAGGGGCATCTGAAAGGACCCTCCCAACCTTTCTTTTGAAGGTTATCCCATGTTTGGATACTATTATGACTTAAAGTCTAGAGGAACAGGTCTATTTTGGGAATGGTTTTGGTGTTTCAGATGAGTTTCTAGATGGATGGGTTGGGAGGAACATGAGGGATGTTTCGGAAGCTGTTGTATCCCAGTGAGGTGGAGTAGTGCTTTGCATTCTTCCCCCAGCCTCTCTCATCTTTACCTCTTTTTTTAATGGAGGCTTTCCCCTACAAACTAAGCTTTAGAGTGCCCCAATCATTTTCTAAGTCCTGGGGCAGATTGCCCACTTCCCAACCTTGCCACGGCTTGCCTCTTTCGTTCCCCCACTTAGAAATGTCATGGAGCGTCTTTAGATTTTTCCCATCCATCCAACCTTTTAGCCTTTACAGATCCTAGTTTCGTTCCAGAGGTGGGTCCCCTAGAATGGAGTCTTGCCAGATTTTAATTTTTTTCCCGTTTCTTAGCACCCAGCTGAGGTGAGGAGTGAAAAGGTCCATGGCTTTTTTTCACAGAGCATAGGTTGGGGACCCCTTAGTCTCTCTACATGGGTTCTCTATGCACCTATTCCTTGTGCCTCTGAAATATTTCTTCCATAGTGCTTCCTTGCTCCAAGCGATGTTCCCACTAACAATGTGCCATAACAGCTTCAACCCTAGAGCCAGGTTCTGTACTTGGGTGTTTTTAAAATTGAGGCCTCCTTCCAAGAGAGGTTTGGATATTTTGTCCCAGTTTATAAGGTGAAGTCTCCTGCCTATTTGCTTCCCCCATTCCCACAGGAAGCTTCTCTGCATTGCCTCTATTTTTTGAATTGTAGAGCTTGGAGCTAGCAATAAAGAGTTTTGGTAGATGGGTACACTGGCAAGGACGGATTTGATAAGGACTATCCTCCCTGCTAGAGTTAGCCAGTTCTCCCCCCAGGAGGAAATTCTCTTTTTTAATTTGTCAAGTAAATGGTTCCATTGTGAGGCCCTTGGAGCAGCTTTGGAAATAGGGATTCCCAGGTAGGTGAAGGTCTCCCATTTGGTATGCCCTTCCATCCCCAAAACTCTGGAAATTCCYARCATCTCTATGGGTGTAATGTTCCAACCATAAATTTTACTTTTTGATTGGCTTATCTCACTTCCTGACATTGCAGCATATGCGTCTAGCTCCTCTTTGAATCTTTTTGCAACTAACAGAATTGCCCCACCTAGAAGCAGGGTATCGTCCGCAAATTGCACATGGTTGATTTTCTTTACACCTTGCGCTATTTTCAGTCCTTGGAGGTTGCTTTGGATTCTGGAAGTTTCTAGCTGGTAGCTCAAAACTGAGGCTTGAATTTCATATAGCATGGGCGAGAGAGGGCATCCCTGCCTCAAGCCCCTAGACGCTTTGAAAAAATTGGTTACTCTTCCATTTACCATGGGGGCTATCCATGGCGATCCTATGCAAGCTCTTATCCAGTTCATGAAGGATTGGTCAAATCCGAAATTATTCATTACCTCAAAAAGGAAATTATGATTAACTCTGTCAAAAGCATTTGCAAGGTCTAGTTTGATAATCATACCTTTATCTTTCCTGCGTAGGCTTGAGTGAAGAGCTTCATGCACCAGAATTATGTTGTCTTCTATTTGTCGACCTTTGATGAAGCCTCCCTGGTTCTCTGGAACTATTAGAGGGAGAACATTTTTCAATCTGTTTGCGATGACTTTTGTAATAATTTTGTAACTTGTGTTACAGAGGGAGATCGGCCTGAATCGGCTAAAGCTCAGCGCTCCTTTATCTTTAGGGATGAGTGCCAGGAAGGCTGAATTTGTGCTTCCTCCTAGCTTGCTCCTCGCTTGAGATTTTCTTATCATTTTGGTTAGGTCCGATTTAATTATTTCCCAACAGTGCTGAAATAATCTTGCAATAAATCCATCTGGTCCAGGTGCTTTATCTGGGTGCATTTGGTCCACCGCGTCTTTTATTTCTTGTTATGTGACTTCCTCCATGAGCTTGAGATTGATATATTATTTTATTAGGGTTGGGATAGTATAAAGGGGGTACATTTGAGGGTCGATGCTTGACCTTTGCATTTTTGAGTAGAGAGTTCTGAATGTTTCAAAAGCTGCCTGTCTGATGCCCTTTGGCTCAGAGATTGTGACATTTTGGACTTGAATTTTTGTTACAGCCTTATATTGTTTTCTTGCTTCCGCTTTCTTGTGGAAATATCTTATATTTTTGTCTCCTTCCTTCAACCACAGACTCCGGGACTTCTGCCTCCAGTATCCTTCTTCCTCTCTGCAGGCTTTAAGCCATTGCCTTTGAAGTTGTTCCTATTTAAGCAAGTCTTGCTGAGTAATCTCCTTCTTTTCCAAAATGAACTGATGACTTTCCAGACGCCTTTGGTCTTCTATTTGCAGGGTGCTTGGATTAGATTGATTCTTTATCCATTCTTTTAGCGCGGCCTTAAGTCTTCTCAATTTTTCTTCCCAAACGTAAAACGTGGAGCCATTGACCTTGCTTGTCCAAATGCTGGAGACTTTGTGCAGAAAGTCTTTATTCTGTATCCATGAGGAATTGAATATGAAGGGGATGGGCCCTTGACCTTGGTCCTTCCTTAGCTCTAGGCTGATTGGTTTGTGGTCAGAGGTGCTATGGGGGAGAATTTCTGAGGTGGCTATGAGCCCAAGAGACAGGAACGAGCTTTGGACAAGGAATCTGTCCAAACGGGCAGCTATATGCCTCAGGCCTACCCTTCTGTTAGTCTAGGTGTAATGTCCTCTGGTCGTATTAATATCCATTAAATCCCATGCTGAGGTTAGGTCCTCCACCCATTCTCTATCTTGGTCCCTTACAATAAATCCTCCCCGTTTTTCCTCTTGGGCCAAAATTACATTTAGGTCCCCTCCTAGTATGATGTTTTCTAGCTCATTGTCGGCTAAGTAGTTTAGGAGGGTTTTCCAACAATTCTTTTTTTCGTCTATATGTTGTGGGACGTAGATATTAAAGAGACTTACCATTTACCCTGACTCTCGATGGAGCAGTTGGGAGAAGATCCAATGCATGCAAAGGTCTGAGCGAATCAGATCTATTTTGGAGGCGTTCCAAAGGGTACCTGTATAGATTTATTTTACCAGTAGTTGAAGGAATAAAAAAATACTGGAAATAGTGTTTACAAGATCTATTGTTAAGATGGGTTTGGTGTTTTCTTATGTTAAGTTGTTTTTGACATTGTACTTCATGTAATACTCTTAGGTTGAACCCCATGTAAAAATATATAGTTTATATTGGTGAATTAGAATATAGTTTAGATTGGTGAGCTAGGATATTTTGGACGAAATTGTCTTGGATATATGTTTTGGGCTAGAGTAGGCATATCAGTGATGAACTAGGATATTTTGAGTAAGAGTACTTCTGTATATAAGAACACTAAGCTTAACATTGTCAATTGTAAAACCACTTGATATCTATTAATAAAATATATCACTGGTTCATATCAAGTCAAATGAAAGAGTATTAAGGGCTTGGACTCCAAAATAGGGAAAGGGGGCTAGGACATGAGAAAATGGAAAAAGTCAAAGGAGCTTCCCCAAGGAATATAATAATATATTCCTAAATTCACAAGTCCTTATGTAATAATGTTATCCTAAGTTCTTGAGTAGTAGAACCAATTACCAAGTGGGAGGACAAAGTAGTTCTTGGAGAGCCATGTGTAAAAAATTTCACATGCATTCTAGCATTTGGTGGGAGGGGAAAGGAAGAAGTCAATGTAAATTTGAAGCATTGAAACCATGTAATTGGTGAGTTGATTTTGAAGAAACAGAATGTGAAGCTTGTAAAACATTTTCTTTGAGTGAGAGAATTGTGGGAATTGGTTTCCTTGTGTGATGGAGTTTCCCGAGTTGTGTGCTTCTAGACCTTAGCTTGGCTTAGGTAGCTTTTTCTAACTTGGGGTGACCTCTTGTCCATAAGAAATCAAGAGAATATATGGTTAGGATGAGAAGATAAGTGTTCTTGTATATATTTAGAGCTTGGGGTGACTTCTTGTCGAGAGTGAATCAATAGAATCTATGGTTAGGATGAGAAGATAAGTGTTCTTGTATATCTTTATGATGATTACTCTCTCATTATTTATGTTAATTTTGTTATTCTATAATTATCTATAATTATGCATGAATTGTATGCTCTTAGGAATAAATGAGTTTTCATATCCAGAGCATGATAATTAATTAATGAAACAAACATTCAATGCTAGGTTAGATTTTCAATGAAATATGTCAGGTCTATCATTAAAAAAAATGTCTACCATATTTTCAATTAATTTGTTACTAAACAACCTTTACTTTTTGCTAAGAATCATGCTCTCAAGAAGCAACAGAAGTAGAAGCAAAAAAATCGTGCTCTCAAAAAGAAACAGAAGTAGAAGCAACAAAAGGAGTCGAAGCAAGATTACTTTCTCAATCAAGAAGATATTGCAAGAAGATTTAAGGACCCAATCTGTTCTCTCGTAACCAATGGTAAATTGTATTTTATGTTGAGTTTCTTTTAAATATTGTTATACCTTTCATTTTGGTTTTTAATTTTGAAACTTTGCTTTGTCTATCTTTGTGTTTGTTATTGTTATACTTTCTTTTGAATATTATTATATTTTTCATTTTGGTTTTTAATTTTGAAACTTTTTCTATCTTTAGGTTCTAATATTATGTGGGAACATGCAATTGCTATGGCTGTTTTTTCGGCAAGGGTAAGAAGTATTTCATTTGTAGAATTGATTATAATTATGAATTTTAAATATTAATGGATTTATAAAATGTTTACACAAATTTATTTGTTTTGTTTAAATTTATAAGGTATATTAAATTAGAAAGTTTTTTATGAATTTCAAAATGGTACATAAACTTAAGAGTCAATAATAAATGTTATTAGTTTCTTTTATGACTATTTTATCTTAGTTTCTTTTACGACTTTATATACTTGTGGCTATGGATTGTACTGGTAGGTGTGCATTGATACACATGATTATTGATCTCCATATTAACTCTTATATTTAAAAGAATAAACAAAAAAATTTACCAAGAAATTGGACTTGAGGAGTTAAAAAATATGTTAAAGAGATATTCTTTCACATTAAATATTTTTTTTTTCAATAATTGTTTTTTTACAAGTTATCTTCCTATATTATTAACAAGTTATGAATATTTATTTAAATAGTATTTAAAAAGAAACAAAACAACCAAGTTTCAAATATATCGCTCATTTTTTAATTTGTGTTGTATTTTACCTTATGATCAGTCACACAGAAATTCACTAGAATCAGAATCAGAAACCGCGTTGCAATCTGCTCGGAATGACACTGTATGTGAAGCCGTTCGTGTCGTCCGTTTCAACAATGACATGGGGAATACAGTTGTTAGAAGGGATGGATCGCTACGTCCTTTTATGATAGGTTCTCGAGTCGAAGACGATGAAAATAAACACGAATTGCTCGATTTGTTTCCTTTGCGGCCTGAAGAAGATGAAAAGAAACATCAATTGCTCGAGTTGTTTCCTTTGCGGTCCAATGGGAACCTCAGATCACGATCAAATAGTTACGAAACGCCATCAAGTTTCGTCAACCAACAATATTGGGAGGAAAAGTGGTGAATGGCTCCTTCTCTATACCGTCTCAAAGCCTCTGATCTTTAGAATTATGTCCACACATATATACCTAATGGTATCATTTTTCTCTTGTCGAAATCTAAATTTAATGCAAATGCAAGGATACGTGTAATTTGTCTTACGTGTTTATTATGTGTAATGCAAGGATATGTGTAATTTGTCTTACGTGTTTATTACATGTAATGCAAGGATACATGTAATTTGTCTAACACTCAAAACAGTTCTGGTTTTCATAATGAAAATGCAAGGATACTTAGATCTCGGTGTTTGTTTTTGTTTATGAACTCTACTCTTGAACTTAGCTTTCTGCATGACGAACACGCTGGTGTACTTTTAATATATCAGTTATAAGAAAACAATATTTCCTCTCAATTCAAAAAAAAATATCTTTCTTTTTGTAATAAATAAATAATCTTAATCTTACTTGCAAATATCATATATGTGTTCTTCTTTTCTTTCTCTTTCTTTTTATTTTAATGATAATAATCTACATGGTTTACTATGCAAAAAGGTTACTTGCAAATATCATATATGTGTTCTTCTTTTCTTTCTTATTTTAATGACAATAATCTACATGGTTTACTATGCAAAAAGGTTATATGAGTACTTAATCAAGATAATTTTTTTATAAACAAATATTCTTATTTAGAAGTAACATATAAATATACATAGACATTTTCATAATAAATAATAAACTTTCACATAGATATTAACCTACAATCATTTCTATGTTTTTCTTGTTCTTTCACAAAATAGAAGGTATACTATTGGAATTCTAGTGTTTATTACTATGAACACTTAAAATAATAAATACTTCTTCCCAAGTAGCCTTCTTGGGACTAAAGTTCTTCCAATTCACTTTAACCTGAGTGATGGAGCCATTCCATAACATAATTTCCTTCCTATCAAGAACACATAACACTTCCATCTGAAACTCTCCTTCGAGTTCCACCTTGAATCACATTCCAATAAAAATGAGCAATGATCAAAACAATCATCTTTAGAAAAACCTTAATTTTAATTTTTTTTTTTTTTTAATTCAATAATTCCAAAAATGAAAGTTTTTTATAAACACTAATTAATCATTACTTAAGATATTTAGAAATTAAATATTTATAATAAAAATAATTTGAAAAAAATATTAAAATACTTCCATTAAAAAATACAACTTTTTATAATCCTTTTAAATAATAAACAACATAAATATTTAAAAAGTATTGATTTATCCAATAATATAATAAACCTAAGAATAATTTGAAACATTAAAATTAAAACATTATAAAAAATAAGGAAACCTAATTAATTAAAGAATACTTAGGGTTTCTCCAAGCCAATATTGAAGCTCTCCTCTATCCATTTAGCATTTATAGCAAGTGTCTCTCTTAAATCATTACCCATGCCTCTTGTCTTGAAGATGGATCCTAATATGGATCCTAATATGGGTTTTTTCGAACTTAACTAAAAACCCTCACCACAGAAATCTTATTGAACATGAGTTATATCAAGTACATTCTTCTTTAATAATGAAACATGAAATACATTATGAACTTTTAAACTAGATGGAAGTGCAAGTTGGTAGGCCACTTTCCCTACCCTCATGAGCACTTTAAATGGCCTACAAAACATTGGCGCTAACATGGTATTTTTCCCCAATTTTAGTGCACTCCTCTTGGGTATGACTTTAAGATAAACATGATCTCCAATATTATATTTTGCATGTGCATATTTTCAAATTTGCAAATCTCTTTTATGTGTCCTAGGAAACTTTCAAGTTTTGTTTTTCTTTTTGTACAATTATTTCAATTTATTTTAACATATTTGGGCCCAAGATAATCATGTCAATTGGGTTGTCCCAACTAGTAGATGTTTGGCACTTTCTGTCATAAATTGCCTCAAAGGGAATAATGTTTAAAGAAGTATGATAACCATTATTGTATGCAAACTCAATCAAGTGGAGATACTCTTCCCACTTTGTGTGACAATGCATCACATACATCTATAACATATTCTTTAATATTTGGTTGACCCTTTTAGTCTAACCGTCAGTTTGAGGATTTTAAGTGGCACTAAATTTCAACTCAATATTCAAACCACTAAACAAAACCTTCCAAAAATTTGAGGTGAATTTGGTGTCCCTATCTAAAATTATTTTCTTTGTTATACCATGCATCCTAAAAATTTATTTCATGAATATTTATTACTTTATGAATTGGTTTCACTCGAACAAAGTGTCCATCTTTAGTAAGTTTCTCCACTACTACCATAATAAAATCATTTTGTTTCTTACTTTTAGGAAACCCTATAATAAAAGCCATATTGGTTACATCCCATTTCCACTCAAGAATGGGTATTGGCTCCAATAATCCAGTTGGATGATGGTGGTAAAGTTTAAATTGCTATCACTCTAGACACCTGGAAAGATATTTATTCACTTCAACTTTCATTCTGGGACATAAATATTCTTTTCTCAACGATGTTATAGTCTTTTGGTAGCCTGGGTGACCTTAGTAAGCTTTATTATGTACCTCAACCAATATTAATTTTTTCAATTCTGTGTTGTTTGGAATGTAAATTTTTCTTTTATACATAAATAATTTATCTTGATTACATTTGAATATTAACTCTTATTCACCTCAGAATTTTTCGGAGCAACCGCAAGCTAGGGTTTTTGACAGTCACGGCCATAACAGAGGATAACATGAGCATAAGAGGGGGGGGTTAAGGGTACCCCCTCATATAAACAAGTAGTGGTAAATAGAGGGAAAAGGACAAGGGGCATATTTTTCAAGGAACCAATGACAGACACCTCAAGATTTGACCCAGGAAAAGTTGAGGAAAGGAACTAGGGAAAAAATGAATGCATGGAAGAGGAAGCTAGAGAAACCTAGAACGAGATGCAAGACACATCGAATACCAACCAAGAAGAAGGGTGCAACCTGTGCAAACCCAAATCAACACTGATACCCAAGGTGATATTGGAGGATCCGTAGATGAAACTCTACAAGGATCAGATGAAGGCGCATGCACTAATCTAAAAATTTATGGGCTTGTGGTCCACTGAAAGAACGCTACACAACTGGATCAAATATCACTGGAAGCCAAATGGGGAAGTGGAGCTCCATCTGGGCTCGAATGGTTTCTTCACAATAGTCTTCATAAACCTGGGAGACAGAGATAGAGTATTTGAAGGAGGGCCATACTTCCATGCATTAGCAGGATTGTACATGCAACCATGGAAGGAAAATTTCTCCCCAGAAAAAGAGACCTTCAAAAAGGTGTCGGTCTAGCTAAGACTCTATTCCCTACATTTAGACTACTGGTTACCCTCTACTTTTGAAGCAATAGTGAATAAACTGGGGAAATATATAAAGATCATGAAAGCCACCTTGAAAGGGAGATACACATCTTACACAAGAATATGTATAGAGATGGATGTGTCGGGAGCGCTCACAGAAGCCGTAAGTGTTAGAAAAATAAGACCGCAGAGCAATAAAATAAAACAAATGCAGAAACAAAACACAGAAGACACACAATACAAGAGAGACACAGATTTATGTGGTTCACCCAGTGTGGGCTACATGCACCAGATAAATTGCCAGGTCCTTCCTTTATTATTATCCATCAAATGAAGGGATACAACCTACAACAAAACCCGTTGTAACTTCCTCTTCTTTCTCTCATAGTCTCCTCTCTCAGAATACAATATTCAC
>JZKD02S1675918.1:146143-168319 GCA_000966675.3 Picea glauca
GTTTTGTATTGCTATCTTCTGGAATTGGTAAGGGATTTTCTGCATTTGTTGGTAATTTCTTTTTGTTTCATGTTATTATTGTCTAAAACCCTTTGAGGAGTATAAGGGAATACACCGTCCACCAAGTTTCATCTTGATTTTTATTTGATAAGTCATCTTTCACAACGTTGCTAGGAGGAGTAAAAGGGCTTACACCCTCCCAGACTTTCCTTGGTTGAATTCACTTTCTCTAGGGAGTAAAAGGGCTTACACCCCTAGAGAAGTAGTGGATCCAACTCTTACAACCAAGACTCCATTACCAAATAAATTAAAAGCACTAATCTAAAAATTTCATTGCAGAAATAAAATCATTTTCATTGGTATACGTGAAATTGAGAGATATTAGATTTGTTCAAATTGGAATATTTTCATAGTTCTATAAGCTTTCTTGAGCTACTAAGGAATCTATATTATCCCATCATTTCTCTTGCTATAATCAATTCAATGCTACAAACATTAGGGCTGCAACAAAACTCACTCAAAATCTTTCTTTTATTTACTATTCCATCATTGAAATTTGCTTGGAATATACTATAATTAATCTATTTGTCATTGGCTATATTTTGGGTGGTTTACTTGCTCATTTTCGTGGTTTGATTTTTATTCTATAGAAAAGGTTTGATAAAACCACTTGGTTTTCACAATAACTTGCTAATAATATCATCCAACAACCTTCTATTATCACTAAAGTCTTGCTTTAGTTCACTAGAGTTAAACTAGTAATTGCTAGCTTGGTATCTTGCATCATTTACTAGAATTTCGGTGATCTATTTTGAAGCCATAATTATCATTTACTTGATGATATATTACTTTTTACTGATGCAATATAGGACAACAAGATTCACTTGCTTGTCCCTTTGATTTTTGGGCTTGTATCTCGATTCTTTGTCTTGTTCCAAGAAGATACACACTCTCTTGCAGGTACACTATACTTTGGAAAACTACCCCTACCAACAAGACTCTTACCCAATATATTTTTCCGCTTCCTAACTCGAACTATAGGGGTTTCACCTTCCATCACCTCACTTTCCATCTCAATCCCCATAGGGTCAGCATGATTCCCCCCTTGTGGTGATTTTCATCATCACTAAAGCGAGGGTGTAATGTCCCACACCTCTTGATGAAGAGGTTTGGGAAGACTTAGTGGCATAGTCATCCCCACTAAGCCATAGTCTCATGAAGCATGGGGAAAGGTCAGCTAACTCAATGTTATATTTTGAAGTTGACTTGGAAAAAGGTAAAAGGGGTAAAAAGTAACTCAATGAAGGAATATAGCGCTTGAGGTTGAGTTAGGAGTTGAACCTAGGGGTTAACTTAACTCAACGGAGAAAAAAAAAAGAGGTATAAAGGAAATCCTAGGGCACACATCTCATTCATCTTGAATATTATTGAATTTGGATATTGGGCTCTTAAGCACACATTTTTTATGGTTTTGGGAATACAAACCCTAGAGAACAACTCATTGGTGAAATATTACACTCACCTTATTCCAAGATTGGTCTCGGGAATGAAATACTCCACCCACACCATTCTATAGTCTTCACAGGTGCCAACATCGATTTAGGAGGGAAACATGATGAACCATTGAGGGTTTTCTAGTAGGGGCACACCATTTCTTGGAGAGGAGTTTGATCTATCTTTGCGACAGGGTCTATTGACATTCTAGCACCTGGGTATTACTTGTAGGGCCTTGTTCATCATATTTGGATCATTTGGGAGGGTTACTACTACTATATTATTATCTGGAGCATTGAGATTTTTTTTAGAGAAGGAGGGCACAATTGTGATTCAGATTTGTCCAGTTTGAGAGGGTTATACCTCATATCTGACCCTAAGACTTCTCCCAACATCTTAGGGTGGCTTGATCTACCTTTATAGATATTTTCAAGGTGTTTGGAGGCTTCCTCCACCAGGGTTGAAATATTGAGCTTGACAGTCTTTAGGAGGGAGCAACCTGGATTAGGGTTTCAATAGTTTGGAGGGGTAAAACTTGGCATCTGGAATTTAGAATTTAGGGAGGGTTCTTCTTTCACCGATTTATATTTTGGTGGATTTTAGCACTATTTAGAGATCTCCTTCAGCTGGGATGAAATATTGGTCTTCTCATCATCTTCAGTAGGACGTACCATCAACCTCGGGGGGTTTGGATGTGACCCTGGTTCTTCTTGTATTTACCTTCATTTCATATCCAGCCTTTGGATGCTTGTTTTGTCTTATCGGGAGCATTTTGTAGCAGCTCATATATTATGTCTTGGAGCCATTTGATGTTATTCTAGATATGCATCCACTTTGTATCAATTTCTTTCTTTTCATAATAATAAAGGTTAGATCTATGCTTTTGGGTTCCATATATTGTGTACTGGTTAGATCTTGTATTTGCATTGAGTATATATTCAAATCTATGTTTAAGAACTAAATATAACCCTAAGGTCAAAACTTGAGAGGCCAACCTGCAAACACAAACAACAAACAAGTAAATCAAGGGTCAGTTAGTGTTCCAAGCGAAAAAAATGGCTTGGGAACATTACAGTGGTATCAAAGCTCTGATTCTCACATCCTGTGAGGATTAGTGCATGCAGAAATTTAGTGGAATTTATATGGGCAGAAGGAGGAAACAGACAGGTGAGGCAGAAGATGATATGGAGGGTTCAAGTGAGGATAGTGAGCCACAGGACTTGGTAGTCATAGCACAGGAACTCTGTAAATCCATAAACTAGATAGAGAGTACATTGGTCAACCACTTATAGGAAAACCAGGAGGAAAACCATAGGGGGAAGGATGAAATATCATAGGCCTTAAGGAAGGTAGATGAAAACCAAACAAGGATAGTAGAGATGTTGATGGAAATGAATCACAAGTGGAAAGATCCAAAATCTTATGCCAATAAGAAAACTAGTGGATCTCATGGACAGAACATGTATCAATAGTAACACATTCCCTATCATAATTTTGAGGGAATCCATGGAGGGGGAGCACCATAGGGACAGACAGGTAGCAAGGATACTCCTATACCATACTTACCCTCATTCACAGATGAACCCACACAACCCAACCACATAGATGAGTTTGATGATTTGTTTGATCAATATTCTAGGGAGTACAACTCATATAATTTCTTAGTTCAGAGGTAGATCACATATTGGCACAGGGGCAGACCTAAGGTTCAATGCTCAAGATCACACCAACAAAACCCTAATTACTGACCCTTTCGGCAACACTTGTGAAGCAGATGAAGTCTCACCCGTGGTAGAGGCAGGGGTGGTTGTAGGACTCAGGTGTCTGCAACCTTAGCTGGGACACCGATCTGTGATTATCTTTCTTACAACGCACTTAGCATCAGTTATTTTCTAACATACATTCATTAATGCACTTCGCATAAAGCACAGAGCACTGCAGTAATTACTCAGATCTAGCACTTAGCAATGATAAACAGGTTATACTCAATAGATTAAGCACCTAGCATCTTATGTATCATATCTAGCATGCATTCATATCTCATAATCACAAAGAATCATTAGATCTATCTAAAAATATCAGAGCACTTACCAAGAGAGAGACAAACACATCAACACAACACACAGAGTTGTCGTGGTTCACCCCTACCCTGGGGATACGTCCACAAAGTCTTCTTTATATTATCTTGGTCAAGTAATTACATCACAGAGCTTCAATGATCCCTACTTCGCACAGGGCATAATTTATGCGTAGCTCGCTAGATCCTTCTTCTTTGCTCCTCAACATCCAACTATAACAATTTTAACTTAGCTCTTTGATCTCATGCATAGAGCTCTCTAAGATACATCTGATCACACAGATCCAAATACTAGCACTAAGCTTCCATTCATACACCACACAGATGTATTACATTACTATCTCCTCTATCTTACTATCTATATTGCCTATTTATAGATTACAAAATGGGCCTAAATGTGGGTAAACCCATAGGCCGACATCCCTTTCTGATTACATTAACCCAAAACCCTAAAATGGATCCCAAAATAGGTCTTGCTTCCTTACTTTCTACTTCACGTTGCGCTCCTTCCTTGGCAAGTTGTCGTAGTCCCAAAAGTGGTCAAATATGACCAAGTACACTTCAAAACTTGGTCAAGAGACAACAGGCCCCCAACACTCACCTATGACTCATCTCGAGTCACTCTTCTCTGGGTAACTCTGCCTCGAAGGCCTCGAGCTTCACTCGATCTGCTTCGAACTGTTTCTTTGCTACTACTTCTTGCTCAATAAACTCCTGAATGAGTGCATTAGTAACTGGTCCTTCTAAGCATTTCTCTGCTATAATCACAACCTCTTGTAGATTTGTCCCTTGGTTCTCAATTTCTAAGAATAGTTGACATGACCTATCCTATAGTTGACATGCCCTATCCTACAAAGGTTGAAGTTTTTACGTCACTTCCATGACCTTTCTCAAGATCATATGAATCTGCTGCTGTATGACGTGTTGTTCATGGGACATCTTCATTTTTTTTATGGTTGGTAGGGCCTTCATTTGTACCTGTAAATTCTTGGCTTGGTACTTCGCCTCCTGGAGCTATGACTCCAATTTATGCAATTCAGGGTTCTTGCATAGATTCTCATGTATTTGTGCACTTCTACTACTTAATTGCTTACATTCTTCATTGAGTGCCTTAATCCTTTCTACTGTACTTCGGGCATTCACTTCCTGTTGGTCATGTTCTTCTTGTGGAGAACTCGGTATAGCTTGGAGCTCTAGTTATACTACTCTTTGTTGCAGTTGTTGAATGACTTCAGCAAGCTTCATTACTTGGTATTCTAGGGGTTCTTCTGCCTTCTATTCTAATCCAGTCATAGAGCGAAATGCTCTGTTGACTACTTCTTCAATCCCTATCTGCTTCGTGAGCAGTTGCTCCTTTTCTTTCTGGATCTTTTCACGTTCTTTATCATACTTCTATTGGATTTCCTCCTTCTCTTGATGTGCATCTTGGCACTACTCTATGATTTCCTCATGTGCATGCTTTAGGGCCTGGGTGTCATGTACTGTTACTTCTTCTTCTTTCCGAAGGCGTACTTCGACTAGGTCGACAATCTTGTGAAGTTGAACTGACTCGTCTCCCGCTCCAGGTGTTCCTTCTGGCATAGGCACAGTGGAGACTACACGGTCAAATTCAATTCAGTCATACATCATCTGTTGCTCAGCCTCCTGCTTTTCTGTAATTTCTTCTATGGCTTCATTCAAAGTTGCTAGGAGAAAGTTGAAGTCATCTGGATTGAGCGTGGTCTTCATCTTGGTCATAGTCGCTTTGGATTTCTTCTTAACATAAGACTTTGAAGGTGACCCTTTTCTTTTCTTTAGAACTTTGACTTTGTCTTCTGGTTGCTATTCAACTTCTTCTAGGTCTTCATCATTACCTTATTCATCTGGTGTGATGGAATCTGTCCTTACAGAGTGGCTATCCACATATTGAACCTCTTCAATTTTCTTCATCTCCTTTGTCTTCTTTGTCTTCTGCGTCTTACTGGGCCCAGGTGTGTCCTGTGCAGCTTCTAGGCTATCAATATCTGAAATGTCTGCTAGATTTGCTGGAACAAGGATTTTCGTCGACCATTCCTTGGTGATTTCTTCTAAGTCTTCTTCAGTCATCTTATAATAGGACTGGAGTTGTTCATGGTTTTCATCAATGCGTGGAGTTAGGTAGATAAAGTGGCGGTCCACGCTGAACTTTATCAAAGGTCAAAACCTTTGTAAAGTGTTTGGGGTTATGTGAGGTGCACCCCCTATAGCTACTTTCAGTTGGTTATAGTATCTGTGAAAAATGGCATTTGACTGCCACTGCTTGCTCATGTCCATCAAGTACCACAAGGTATTGAACTTCACAGCTAACATTTCGAATGGGGTGAGGTCTGGAAAGTTGCGCCTTCTGGTAGCTCCCATGCAACAAAGGCGATCAATATCAATAGCCAGTTGAAATGGAATTCATGCCCCTGGTCCTAGGCTTCTCTACAGTCAATCTCTAGCTGATTGACCAAATACTTTTCCCAATTCATCTGGAGTCCTTCTGCGCATTTTCTGGTGAGGTCCACTACGAAGCCTGATACTTGCATAGGTCTATTCTTATGGACCAACTTCCCTGCTATCAGCTGACATGCAAGGCACACTGCACCACTCTCGATAGAGGCTACCTTGTAACCTCACATGCCTTTTTCAACATTGCCATACGCCTCTTTAATATTCTGTGAAAGCGTGCGGTCTGTAGTCTTCCTAGGGTAGTACTCATGGGGATCAGGGCCTTGCATGCTAAGCCAGGTAATCCTGTTGATCAGAACTAGATCAACAGTTATGTGACGGTTCAACCAAAGGTATCCTCCATGGTAACTTGTTAGCAGCAATTTCACACAAGAATTCACCTCCTGATGTTTGTCGAAGTGCGGTATTTTCATGACGTTCAGTAGAGTAGACTGTGCAAGGTTCATTGTCCATTGTTGAGGGATGATATTCAGATTGAGGCCCTTAGTATTTGTTAAGTACTTAGATGGTGCGAACATGCTATAGGCTTTATGGTCTCCCAGGTTGAAGTCAAAACACTTCAACGTTGTAACCTTGTCCTGATCTACGCGGTAGATGGGAACTCCTTTCGGTAGATATGCAATGATTAGGGTGTAGTCAAAGTCTCGAGGGACACTATCCCTGTTAATCTCACCACTTAAAGGGGGAATGTAAGCAAGTAGAATGGTTGGCACTATCCTTGTGTTGGTTTCGTCGTGTCTATGATTAGTTCTCGCCTCTGCGCCAGCTCGGGATGTTCTAGCCTGAGCAGTCAATGGGGAGGTTTCCACTCCTCTCGACGACGAGGCTTGGACTGTGGTGGAAATTCCTCTTTCTGACATGACTCTTTCTGTCCTTAAGCTAGCAAGTACTTCTCTTACCAATTCTTCTGTTGCATTAAGCTTGTCAGACATGTAAGCTCGAGATCACTGTCTCAGGTTTTCAATTGACTTTTGATACCATAAATAGGTATAGAGTAAAGATGGATTAATCATTGTTTCATAATGCGGTTGTTCTGTCAGTTTAAGTTCTCAATTGGCAAAAGTGTCTTCCGGCCATGGTGCGATGGAATAAGTAAGTAACTCTGCAATGGACTGCTTGCAATGGATATGAAACTTCCACGACCATTGAACTATCCATTAAGGTGAGGTCCAACGGTCTAATGGTAACCCATAACTACTTTTCGATCTGTTTGGAGTGGCGGTCGAACAGGTATATCGGTCTCAACAGCTATATTTCTTCGTCATGGCAAAGTACTCTATGTCATTATTCTGATATCTTGGCGAAGCTCCAATTCTGCAACTCTTCTTGCTGCGAAGTGTCCTCTAGAACCTCTTGTAACCTTACAGTATTAGACCTTTTCTTTGTTAACTTCCTAGCCTTCTTCCTGGTGAGTTTCGTCTAAGTAATGCTTTTACCATTCTGATGTTTATCTTCTATGGTCTTAGTTACTTCGCAATGTGGAAAATATTTCCTAGGGTTCCTTGATAATACCTCTTATGTATCAACAATAGGTAACTCAATCTTTTGCGGATCCTCAAGTGTTCTCTTAGCTTCACCATCGAAGGTACTAATATTGAATATCTGTGATCTGCTCTTCTATTTTTCAATCAAGTGCATGATCCTTTTGGTCATAAAGTCTTTTAATTCTTGTTTCTTCTATTCCAAAACTTTTGCTTCTTCCCTTCATTTGGCCTGTTCTCTGTCAATCCAGGGTTTCCCTATGAGCATGGTAAACAGGGCACTGTCTTCAACAAATTTAATGATCTCAAAGTCTTCCTCTGTCGAAGATCCATTGACATTCATAAGTATTTGGGCAAGCCTTCCACATAGTTTTACTAGCTTTCCTCTGAAGAAACTTGTTCCTCCTAGGGAAGGGGTCATGACAGGCTTTCCTATAGCTTCCCAAGTTCTTTCTAGCATAATGTTCACTTGTGTTTCTTCATCAAGAGTACAGTCAATGTCAAAGTCCCCTATTCTTTCTTCGATTTGCTCCTTTTCTTTGAAGATCTTTGATAACCTAACATGTTGGTGGTCATTCAAGGTATCTTTCATCTGTAGTAATATATTTTATAATTCTTTCTGGGTTTCTACTATAATCTTGGTCTCTTGATCTCCCTCAGGGTTTTATTGTTCCATATTCATCTTCTCAAGCCTAGCAATCATTCTAGGGCAATCCAATACTTCATGGTCCATAGCCTTACAACAGAGGCAACTGGATCTCCTACCAAGGCATTCCTTAGCAAGATGTCTCGGTCTTTTGCAACTGTAATAGAGGGTTAATCCTCTCTTTCTCATAAATGATCCCCAACTTCTTCTGTACTGTGCACCATGATCATGGTAGCTAGCCTGCAAAAAAAAAATTCTAGGATCCTGCATCCACTTGTTAGTCCAAACATTCTTTCTATGCATAGGTATAGCATATCTATCAATATACTTATCAGATCTATTCATATCAAACTTTATTTCATCTAACAATGCCCTAGTTTTGAAGCTAGGACATAATCTATCAAACATACCTAGATCCATGCTTTAGAAACAAAAATTTCACTTGTCTTACTTCTATAGAGTACAAAGCTTCCATATCTAATAATTTTAACTATTCTTACCTTTATCGAGGCATAGAGTTCATAGATCTTACCTTTTTCTTGTAGATATGACCTCTTTGTTCGTAGATTTGACTTGTTTTCTTCATATCTGACCTCTCTTTCTTCAGATCTAACCTCTTTCTCTTTAGATCTGACCTATTTCTTGTCATAGAGATTCACAGGTCAAACAAAATACTTTGCACTAGGGAAACAGATCTACGCACAGAGATTATTTCACACAAAGCTTCTTCTTCTTCATTTCCCAAAAATCACAGTTCTAGTCCTGACAATGGAACCATTTGTTGGCACAGGGGTAGACCCAGGGTTCAATGCTCAAGAGCACACTAGCAAAACCCTAACTATCGGCCCTTTCGGCAACACCTGCGAAGCAAATGAAATCTCACCCGAGGTAGAGGCAGGGGTGGTTGCAGGACTCAGTTGTCTGCAACCTTAGCTGGGACACTGATATGTGATTATATTTCTTACAGCGCACTTAGCATCAGTTATTTTCTAACATACATTCATTAATACACTTCGCAGAAAGCACGAAGCACCTCAGTAATTACTTAGATCTAGCACTTAGCAATGATAAACAGGTTATACTCAATAAATTAAGCACCTAGCATCTTATGTATCATATCTAGCATGCATTCATATCTCATAAGCACAAAGCATCATTAGATCTATCTAAACATATCATAGCACTTAGCAAGAGAGAGACAAACACATCAGCACAATACACAAAGTTATCGTGGTTCACCCCCACACTGGGGCTACGTCCACAAAGTCTTCTTTATATTATCTTGGTCAAGCAGTTACAACACAGAGCTTCAATGATCCCTACTTCACACGAGACAGAAGATCTGCGCTGCTCGCTAGGTCCTTCTTCCTTGCTCCTCAACATCCAACTGTAAAAATATGCACTTAGCTCTCCGATCTCATGCACAGAGCTCTCTAAGATACATCCGATCACACAGATCCAAATACTAGCACTAAGCTTTCATTCATACACCATGCGGATGTATTACATTACTATCTCCTCTATATTACTATCTATATTACCTATTTATAGATTACAAAATGGGCCTAAACGTGGGTGAACCCATGGGCCGACATCCCTTTCCTGTTACATCAACCCAAAACCCTAAAATGGATCCCAAAATAGGTCTTGCTTCCTTATTTTTTTCTTCGCGTTGTGCTCCTTCCTTGGCAAGCTGTCACATTCCCAAAAGTGGTCAAATATGACCAAGTACTCTTCAGAAGTTGGTAAAGGGCCAACATCACCCTAGATCAGTTCTGTGGATTAAAATTTAGAAACAAGCCCAGGTCATACCTCAAGAGTAGCTATGAGTTTGAGCGTAGTGTTGGGAAGGTGCAGATTCCCTACTTTGATAGTTCAACCAAGATGACTGCACATGCGTGGGTACAAAAACTAGACACTTACCTGCAGCTTAACCCTGTGAGGGAGATGGAGACCATCAAGTTTTCCATCATGTACTTGGATGGAAAAGCTCATGATTGGTGGTATCATGGATTGACCACACTTAACCATAATGAGATAGTAGCATACACAGAGTTCACTCAAAGGCTCATTGATAGGTTTGACCAGGGGGACCCAAAGCTACATTTTAGGGAACTCACGCAACTCAGATAGACAAGAGCACCAAAGCTGTATATTGAGGAGTTATAGAGGCTAGCAGTCATGGTACAAGACGTGTCACAATATAGGCTTATGATTCTCTTCACTAAGGGCTTGATGGAACCCTTGAAGGGTTGGGTTAAGGATTTTAAGCCTACCAACTTGCACGATGCTATCTGGAGGATGAGAGATCTACGTCCAGCTTCAAAACCAAAATTTGTGCCTAAACCACCTCTAAACATGGGAGGGAAAGACCAAATACCTCCAATGAACCCAAGAGGGAGAGACCCAAGGGGGTTTGACAGGGGAAGAGGTGGGATGGATGAGAACACTAGAAGGGAGCGAAGAATAAAAAAAATATGTTACACATGAAAAGATCCATGGAACCCATCCCACAAATGTATGGGCCATGGCCAAGTTCATTACATTGAGGTGACATCAGACAATGAAGAGGATGAGGATTTCGGCCACATCCAGAACATGGAGGAAGACACCACCGAAATTGTAGAGGAGGAGGTTGTAGGTCATGAAAGTACAACAAAGGAGAGAGCTACATTGGCATCTATCAGTGGGGTACCCAAGTACAACACCTTCAGGATGAGAGGAGTCTTGCAAGGGTAGAAGGTGTTAGTGCTCATTGATGGGGGAGTTTCTCACAACTTCATTGACTTAGCATTGCTACAGAGGAGGAATATACCCACAGTTGAGATTGAAGAATTCAAGGTGGAGGTAGCAGGAGGAAGCACCATGCCATGTAATAGGTACATTCTAGGGATGAATCTTACACTGGGTAGGTATGATTTAGTGTGGGACATTCATGTGATGGATCTCCCAAAAACAAACATAATCCTTGGGGTATAGTGGCTTAGTACGTTGGGGCCTATCAACGCCAACTACAAGAGCATGGAGATGTCTTTCACAGAGGAGAGTGGAAGAAAGGTAGTCCTCAAAGACATGACAAGAAACACAACCAAGGTAGTCACAACGAAGAGGATGGATGCCATTTTCAGAAGAGAGGAGATTGTGTAACTTGCTGAGTGCAAGATTTTGGCATGTGTGGACAAAAAGGGGAAGGTTCACTACACACCAGAGATCCAGGGGATCATTGATGAACACAATAAGGTGTTTGGACCTATCCTACCAAGTGTGCCACTGGACAGGGGATTTGAACATATCATTGAGTTGGAGGAAGGGGAAAATCTAGTCATCACCATGCCTTAGAGACACCCAAAGAAGTACAAGGAATAAATAGAGAAGGCCATCAAAGAGCTCTTGGATATGGGTCATATTAGACCAAGTTACAGTCCTTTTTCTTCTTCAGTGGTACTGGTCAAGAAGAAGGATGGAACCATGCACATGTACATTGAATTTAGGGCACTAAACAAGAAGACTATCAAAAACGGGTATCCCATTCTGAGGATTGATGAGCTATTGGACGAAATCCATGGGGTTATTTATTTCACAAAGATTGACTTACATTCTAGTTATCATCAAATCAAAATGAGGGAGGAGGACATCCCTAAGACTGCCTTCAGGTGTCACTACGGCCACTATGAATTCTTAGTGATTCCATTTGGATTAACCAATGCACCAACCACATTTCAGTCATGTATGAACCATGTCTTCAACAAACAGGTGAAGAATCATATTATTGTATTCTTTGATGACTTGCTAATCTATACAAATACGTGGGCGGAACACCTTCAGCATGTGGAACAGTCTTAATTATCATGGAGGGTCAATCCTTGTATGCCAAGTAGTCCAAATGTGAGTTTGGGATGACAAAGGTCCTCTACTTGGGGCACATTATTGGAGTTAAAGGAGTACATGTACATCAGGAGAAGATTCAAGCCATAGTGGAGTGGCCCACACCTAAAACCATTATAGAGTTGAGGGGATTTCTGGGTATTTTCATCTATTACAGGAGATTTGTCAAAGGGTTCTCCCAACTGTGTTCACCTTTGACCGATCCAACTAAGAAGGGATCCTTTAGATGGAGTGAGGAGGCACAAGCTACATTTGACAGGATGAAGAAAGTAATGAGCACATGCCCAGTATTAGATTTACCATATTTTGACCAACCCTTCACATTAGAGTGTGATGCCTCAAAAGAAGGCATTAGGGCCATACTGATGAAAAATAGGCACCATCTTGCCTATGAGAGCCAAAAATTGAGGGGCCCTGATATACTTTACACCATCTAAGACAAAGAGATGTTGGCTATCATGAACGCTTTGGAAAATTTCAAGAAATACTTGGTGGGTGAAATATTCATGGTGAAATCAGATCACAACATCCTTAAGTACTTCTTGGAACATAAGGACTTAAATGAGAGGCAACATAAATGGGTCAGTAAGATACAGGCTTATGAATTTGACATTGAATTTGTCAAAGGGAAGAACAACATAGTTGCATATGCCTTATCCAAGAGGCCATTAATTTATGCCATTACAGATATATCATTTGACTAGAAGGTTCACCTCTTGGTGGAATATTCCAAAAATTAGTTTGCTTGTCAGGTGATGAATGGAAAAATACAGGATGACTCATAGATGACATCATCTATTACAAGGGTTGAATATTCTTGGTTCCTGAATCAACCTTCAAGGCCAAGATACTATAGGCATGTCATGACTCACCAGTGGTAGGGCACCAAGGGATTGTAAAAACATATAGGAAAGTAAGGGAAAGGTTCTCATAGAAGGGCCTCAAAGAGGATGTGATGAATCACATAAAGGAGTGTACTACTTGCCAGGAAAACAAGGATGAGCACACTCATCCAACAGGACTGCTACAACCTCTACCCATCCCAGAGCACAAATGGGAGAGCATATCCATGGACTTCATCACGGGGTTGACAAGGGCACATGGTAAGGATTGTATCTTTGTAGTGGTGGAAAGGTTGACTAAATTCGCACACTTCTTCTCCATTGTTGTTGACTTCAGTGCAACACAGGTGGCCGAATTATTCTTCAGAGAGATCTTCAGACTACATGGACTACCCAAAAACATTATTAGTGACAGGGATAGTCGATTTATGAGCACATTTTGGTAGGATTTATTCAGGATGGTTGGTACGACCTTGACCCTAAGCACTAGTTACCACCCTCAGACTGACAACCAAACTGAAATAGTCAAAAAATGGGTAGAACTCTACCTCGGGAATTATGTATTAGGGCAACAAATGTCATGGGTTAGGTGGCTACACTTGGGGGAATATAGTTACAACACCACCTATCAGATGTCCATAGGCATGACTCCATTCAGGGTGTTGAACAATTATGACCCACTCTCTTTTGTAGAGATTTATTTTGGTGATAGAAGAGCCACGATGGTGCAGGATAGGGTGCAGCAGAGTTAGGACATCCTCAGGGAGTTGAAGGATCATCTATAAAGGGAACAGAATCAGCAGAAGTTCCAAGCGGATAAACATTCGGTAGAGTGTACTTTTGAGGTTGGTGACTTGGTCTACCTAAGGGTCCAACCATGCAGAAATGATTCGATAAAAAGGATTGGAGCATAAAATATCCAACCCCAATTCTTTGGGCCCTACAGGATCATCAAAAAGGTAGGGGTTGTGGCTTATGAGTTGGAAATCCCACGGGGTAGTAGGATACACAATGCTTTCCATGTGTCATGCCTAAAGAGGGCCATCGGCCAACACATCACCCCACTTGAGGTGTTTCCACCTCTATATGAAGATGGGCAATTGGGACTGGAGTCAGAGGAAATATTGGAGGTTCAGGAGAAGAAAATCCGGAGGAGAAGCATTAGAGAATACTTAATCAAATGGAAGGATTTTATCATTGATGATGCCATGTGGGAGATTGAACAGGTGACATGTGAAACAAGTTCGAAATTTCTTATGGGCAAGCAATATCTAGTAGGGGAGACTGTAATGTACCCCATCTCTTGATGAAGAGGTTTGGGAAGACTTAGTGGTCTAGTCATCCCCACTAGGCCATAGTCTAATGCAGCATGGGGAAAGGTCATCTAACTCAAAGTTATATTTTGAAGTTGACTCGTAAAAAGGGTAAAAAGTAACTCAATGAAGGAATAGAGCACTTGAGGTTGAGTTAGGAGTTGAACCTAGGGGTTAACTTAACTCAACGAAGAACCACAAAAGAGGTATAAAGGAAAGCCTAGGGCACACCTCTCATTCATCTTGGATATTATTGCATTTGGCTATTGGGCTCTTGAGCACACAGTTTTGAGGGTTTTGGGAATACAAACCCTAGAGAACAAATCAGTGGTGAAATATTCCACTCACCTTGTACCAAGCTTTGTCTCGGGGATGAAATAATCCACCCACACCATTCTATAGTCTTCACAGGTACCAACATCGATTCAGGAGGGCATCAGGCCGTACCATTGAGGGTTTTCCAGTAGGGGCACACCATTTCTTGGAGAGAAGTTTGATCTAGCTTTGTGACAGGGTCTATTGAAATTCTAGCACCTGGGTATTACTTGCAGGGCCTTGTTCATCAGATTGGGAGCATTTTGGGAGGGTTACTCCTGCTAGATTATTATCTGGAGCATTGAGACGTTTTTTAGAGAAGGAGGGTGCAACTGTGATTAAGATTTGTTCAATTTGAGAGTGTTATACCTTAGATCTAACATAGAGACTTCTCCCAACAACTTAGGGTGGTCTAATATACCTCTCTATATATTTCCAGGGTGTTTGGAGACCTCCTCCATCAGGGCCAAAATATTGAGCTTGACATTCTTCAAGAGGGCACAACCTGTATTAGGGTTTTGATAATTTGGAGGGTAAAACTTGGCATCTAGTCTGCAGACTTCAGGGAGGGATTCTTATTTCTCCGATCTATCTTTTGGTGGATTTTAGCACTATTTGGATATCTCCTTCAGTTGGGCCGAAATATTGGTCTTCTCATCATCTTCAGCAGGGTGTACCATCAACCGGGGGGGTTTGGATTTGACCCCGGTTCTTCTTGTATTTACCTTCATTTCATATCCATCCTTTGGAGGCTTGTTTTTTTCTTATCGGGAGCATTTTGTAGAAAATCATATATTATCTCTTGGAGCCATCTAATGTTATTCTAGATATGCATCCACTTTGTATCAGGTTCTTGCTTTTCATAATAATAAAGGCCAGATCTATGCTTTTGGGTTCCATATCTTGTGTACTAGTTAGATCTTGTATTTGTGTTGAGTATATCTTCATATTTGTGTTTAAAAACAAAATATAACCCTAAGGCCGAAACTTGAGAGGCCAACCTGCAAACACAAACAACAAACAACAAACAAGTAAATCAGGGGTCAGTTAGTGTTCCAAGCGAAAAAATTCTTGGGAACATTACAAAGGGGAGTATCTATCTAAGGTGATAGTGGGTAGTTACTCCTATATTTGTCCCACATTTTTGGATTGGGTCATGATTTCCCAACCTACAATATGTGCGATAAAATTTTGGCACTATTGTCATGGAATATTTTGAATCCTCTTATGTGCCCTAATGACACTTTGGCAAGCTTTGATCCCAAATCCTTCACCCCTAGATTTCCTGGCGGCTCCACTTGAGGAAAGTTCCCTTTTTTGTTTCCTCTTTTGATGAGCTAAATCTCATCTAGCGACTCCACCACCCCATAATCCTTCTTCGCAAAGGACCCTTCCCCCTGGAAGATTCAAACCTTCAAACCTTCCAGGGATTTCCAAAGAAATCCTCCATTTAACTCCCCGATTGTCAAAACCCTTTTCCATGGTAATCTCCCCTTTGCAACAATGGATCGTTCATGGGAAAAATTCCTTTACAATCCCTTTAACATGGTTTTCATTGGTGGATATCCCAATACCATTCCTAAAGAAACCAACAAATGGTTTCCAAAGTTTTTGGGAAACAATGTGGTCATGGTTGAGGAACACCCTTATGCAATTAGCCGAGTCATGGAGAATGAAGATGTTGCAATGAATTTTCTAGCCACATCTCTTACTGACAATGCTAAAAGGCGGTTTAAAGGATTTTCTGACAATAAACTGGCATCATATGAAGATTTCTCTAAGTTGTTCATGAATAGATGGGAAATAAATAAGGATAGTGTAATGATAATGACTCAATTCAACCAAATTAAAAATAAGGAGAACGAGACGGTGAGTGAATTCAATGACATATTTGATAACCTACATGGTCAAATCTTGAAGGATTTGTGCCCTTATGAACCAATTGTCGGTATCCTCTATGTGAATTCCTTTGAAGGGAATTTTGGCTTCATCCTAAGAGATAAGAATCCCACCACTTTGGCACAAGCCAAATAACATAGTGTATAGATCGAGGATAATCGTATCTCCTCCAAGATTGATCATTTTCAGTATCCTCATGCTAAGCTAGAAGAAAAGATGAAGGTACCAAGAAATAGTGCACTAGATAAAATATCCCTCATAGCTTAGAATCTTGATCAGATGAATACTCGGTTCATCTAGACCCATAATCATTTTATGACCCAATTGACAAACTTGGATAGGTATCATTCTGATCCAAGCCCTCTATTCATCATAAAATATAAGGATGGTACAGGATGGAAGGAAATTCCTCAATAAGAGGCAAAGTCTCTTGATACTTTAAATCTCATTGGGATGGTCAACATGAATCATAATGCTGCTCTCCTTCTCAAGAACCTCATCTGGAGGAGGAATGTCCCGGGAGGGAGGAATACTCACCTGACAATATGAACTTCATTGAAACCATTTTTTTTGTTAAATACAACAATGATGAAGAGTATGTGGACATAACACAATAACAACTTGATGAAGTCCACAAAAGGGGAGCCAGATAAGTTCAACTCTAAGTGATTAACCAAATGATTGAGGATCAGAGGAAATAATTGAAGAAAAGGGAAATCCTAAAATTATGTTAGAAGGAATAGTATTCCTATAAAAAATCCAGTTCATTCAAAATAAAATAAACAAGCTCCATCTTAGTTGAGAAAATAAGATCCATCTCAATCAGCATGAAAAGTCGTCCAACCTCTCCCACCTCCAGTCCATGATTTTCTTCTAAAACTAACACATACATATGAATAAATTCAGTTGAACATAGACATCCCAGCCATGGTCGGAAAGATGAATATAATAGTTCATATGGTGGAAATATGAAAGATTCCCTTAGTTAGAAGAGAAATCTTGAAATTATTGAATATACCTGCAAAAACATTAGATACTACTGTGATTTTGAATACTAGGTATCATGGACAGCGAGAGGATGATAACCCTTCTTTCTATCTTTCACTTTCCACAAATGGTCTCCATCTGAATAATTGCATGCTAGAATTAGGACCCTCGACAAATGTGATGTCCCTAAATGTCTTGAACCAACTTGGCTTGAATATAGCATTCCCTTATGGAAATTCTTGTGACATTGATTCAAAAAAGGTGAAGGTCTATGGTCTCAAAGAATATGTCGAAGTGTATTTGTTTTTTAGGGAGTGTTGATAGCAAGTTTCAAGAATGAACCACACTTTTCAAACACTTTTTTTAGAGGTGTTGATCCATCCTTGGTAGTCTATGTATTCTTGTCTGTTTGTGAATTAATTTTCATGGTTGATAAACGATATATTGCAGAGTCAAAATGGTAGCAGTTTGTGGCAAGTTGATCTAGATTATTAATTTTAGTTTTACTTTACTGTCAGAGTCTTTTTGTATGGTGTTCATCGAGGATATCTAAATCATACTTTGGTCCATACCCTTGTACGAAGACATCAAAATTACACTCACTATGTCCTTCTACCCTTAGTGTTTTTCTCAATATGAATCTCACCCATGCACACATTCTCATGGGGGGTGGAACTTTTGAGATCCTATATAGAAAGCAATTGGTCAAGAAACATGTGATGGATATTTTCAACCCTGATTATCATAGTGAGTGTGAGTTTGATGTCCCTCACCATATCATTGAGTATGATTTTTGAGATTTTCCTTTTCTATAGGAATATTGCATAGGCACTTGGCTTCCAAAGATAGATAAATACAAAGAAAAGATTGCAAAATTCCAAGGAAAGGAGTCAGGGTCCATCAAGATATTGAAGAAATAAGAGGATAAGAAAGACAAGGAACATGAAATGTCCATTAAGGATGTGGTTAACACAAAACCACCCTCATACCCTTACATTGTGAATATACCTTACATTAACTATAGTGAAGGGAGCCTTGCATTTATATGGGATAAGAAGAGGGGTGAGCCTAAATATGATCAAAGGAATGATGTTCTATGGCTTGGCCATTAAAATGTCAAGAATAATTCTAAGGAAGGAGAGTATTACTTGTCTACTATGAAAGGGAAGAATATGCCACTGCTAGTGGATGAGTCTCTTATTCAACCCTATGCCAAAGGAACTTGAATTCTTCACAACCCAGGCCCCAGGTAAGTAGGCAGGTCATATTGCCTTGTTGCATTTGCATATTCATTTGTCATGGTAGTTTAGTTGCATTTCATTTTTCTCTACTTGAATTATTCATTTATATATTTTCATTTCATCATAATATAAGAACAAAGTGCAAACTTTGCTTCTCTAGATTAGTTGTCATTTTTGAATTTTTGAATTTTGATTATATGAGAAAAGGGTGAGTGAGCCACCCTATATTTAATAGTTTAATGTTTCATTGTGTGTAGGAATAGGTCTAACCAGGAAATGTTGAGGTCCACATGTGCTTTGTGTCGAGTACATGTCCCTAAGTAGAAGCCATACGTTATCCCCCATTTCTAGGTATAACTAAGGAGATGATGTCTCGAGGCCCTCAGGTTGCAGACAAGGAGTGTTGAGGGATGGATTGTCTTATGATGTCCAGTTACATAGATGAAGACTCACTTCACCACCATACCTCTCTGATTTGTCATGATGGGATTCACAACATCAGTCTATTTATGGAAGACAGTGGGTCTTGCTCCATGAGGTACAAGTCGGGTATTGTGGTAAGTGTCACTTTAATACTTGAGGCATTTGAATATGTTGTATTTAAAGATGATATTTATTATAAAATGTCTTCTTGGTAATTATGCTCTTTGCCTTGTTTCACCTTGGTGATTGACATCATGCCCTAGAAAGTGGTCACCCTTGGGGAAATGTTTTCTATTGGGAGGTCTCATTGATAAGGCATCGTACCATTCTTGATCATACTTAACACTTTCCACACTCCATCCTTTTCTTTCCCCCACCTTTTGGGATTTTCAGGTGTACTGACCCACGAAGGGATCATACCTCATTTCACGGAAAGAAGGGGTTGAAGGACTAGAGGGAAATGTAGCTGGAAAAAGATAAAAGAAATAGTATAACCTTCTATATGCTCACCCAAAGAGGTCTTGATAACAATGGAACATTTCTCCTAAAAGAAATTGAATACTTGCAAAAGAAATTCACATTGTATAGATATCCTGCTTGTTGAGGTGTGTACACTTTTGAAGTGTCCATTTCTTTCCATGCATATGGCACTTTGTGTACCTCTATATTCAAGTGATGTCATGGTAATATTTTATTAATGTGTCATATAGTACCCAATTGTTTTGAAATTTAATTAATTAATGTAAATAAATGGGTTTTGAAAAAGGATGCATTGAAAACAAAGGTGCAACACACCCTCTACAAAGGCACCCATAAATGAGACAATATGAACCCTTGTATGTCATGAACCCCATGCCCAAAATTTTTACTCCCATCCATTCCACCTTCTTTTCATGACTTAGAGAGGGTCCACCTAGGAAACACTCATTGACATGAGAAATGACTTACCCAATAGGTCACCATGACAACCCTCCCATACCTAAATTTGGCAAGTTGCATAGGGTCTTTGAGAACTTGTTTAATTTGAAATGCTAGTTTTGCGCATGTTTATATGGATATTTTATTAAATGTGATTTTATTTTCCATGATACATTTGATTTGATATCCTTGGTTTTCACACTCACTTGTCTTTGCAGGACCTTTCTTGGTGGACATTTTAAAGGAACAAGCCTAGCTTGGGCCTTCATTGGGGCAGGAAGCCCAAAGTTTGGATTCCATGACCCACACCCTGGGAGCAGCTGGATGGTGAACTTTTCCTTTGGAGGAAAGAGAAGGCACCTTGGAATATGAGACCTATCCCATTTTAGCCCAACATTTGGCCTTGGAAGGTCAAAATGCCATCTTGGAGGGCTTGACGTCACATTGGGGCTAGGTTTTTTATGATGGTGGTGAGGTTTGATGATGGCCCAACATGATTGATGGAGAGGAAGACACTTCCCATGGTTCCACGTGGCCTTGGGAGGTCCAACATTCTCTTAGAAAACTCAAAAATTTGATAGAAGTGCCAAAACCTCAACCTCTAGGGGTGTGACATCACCTTTAGGGTTTTTCTTTTGTGTAAACATTAAATTATTTTGTAAAGGGGAAAAATAAAGGAGTTCAACCTCCTTATTTTTTGTTTTACCCTAATGATATGTGGACAAAATAATTTTATAGGTCTTGTATAAATAGAGACCTAATTCATTTCATTTTATCATAGCTCCCTCACTTGAGAAGACATACTTGGCTGAAATTTTTGCCCTCTTTGGGCATTTGTTCTCTCTCTCTCTATCTCTCTCTTGTACTAAATTTTGGATGCTTATTGGTCTATTGTGGAGCTACAGTGGTTCTCTAGCCTTATTGTAGGTATATTCTTTCATGTGGATGGAATTTACTAGGTAAACGAGGGTTTTATCTTGCTATCTTATGGAATTGGTAAGGAATTTTATACATTTGTGGGTAATTTCTTCTTGTTTCATGGTGTTCTTATATAAAACCCTTGAAGGAGTATAAAGGAATGCACCCTCCACCAAGTTCCATTTTAATTTTTATTTGATAATTTATTTTTCAAAAGGTTGCTAGAAGGAGTAAAAGGGATTACACCCTCCTAGACTTACCTTTGTTGAATTCATATTCTCTAGGGAGTAAAAGGGCTTACACCCCTAGAGAAGTAGTGGATCTAACTCTTACAACCAATACTCCATTAACCAATAAATTAAAAACACTAATAAAAAAGTTGTATTGGTATACATGAAATTGAGAGATATTACATTTGTTCAAATTGCAATCTTTTCATAGTGTTATAAGCTTGCTTGAGCCACTAAGGTATCCAACTAAGTCTGGTATTTCCCTTGATATAAAAAATTTAATGCTAAATCAACTCTTACCCAAGACTCTTATAGAAGCTCTTTTTCCACTTCCTAAATCATCCTATGGGTGTTTCACCTTCCATCACCTCACTTTCCATCTCAATCCCCCTAGGTTCATCAATATTCCCCCCTTGTTGTGATTTTCCTCATCACTAAATAAAGAGGAGTATCTATCTAAGGTGACAGTGGGTAGTTACTCCCAAATTTGTCCAATGTTTGTGTATTGGGTCGATCTTTTCCCAATGTACATTATGTGCAATAACATTTTGGCATCGTTTCCAAGGAAGATTTTGAATCCTCTTACGTGCCCTAATGATTCTATGGAAAGATTTAATCCCAAAGCCTTTACCCCTATGGAAAATCCACATGAGGGAAGTTCCCTTTCTTATTTCCTCCTTTGATGAGATAAATCTCATATGGTGACTCCACCACCCCAAAATCCATCTTCCCAAAGGACCCTTCCACCTAGAATATTCAAACCTTCCAAGGCTTACTGAAGAAAGCTTCCATTTAACTCCCCCATTGTCAAAACCCTTTTCCATGGTAATATCCGCATTGCACCAATGGCTCATCCTTGATAAAAATACCTTTGCAGGCCCTTGAACATGGCTTCCATTGCTGGATATCCCAATACCATGCCTAAGAAACCAAAAAATGGTTTCCAAAGTTTTTTGGAAACAATGTGGTCACAGTTGGAGAACACCTCTATGTAATTGGTCGAGACATGGAGAATAAAGGAGTGGAACATGAAGATGT
>JZKD02S1675918.1:195550-208680 GCA_000966675.3 Picea glauca
CTTCACAAGCTCTCTCTCGGCTCTGCTCTCTCTTGCTCCTCTTCTATGAAAAATGAATGAGGATCTGAATAATAATATTTACAATGATACAAGGGAGGGTGTCTATACTCCGTTTCCCTCTCTGAAGCTAAAACTGTCTAATCTACAGTTAATTCCTATCTGACAACATTAATTCTAATAAATGCCTTCATATCTACTAATACAATACAAGTGCGCTCGGCTTTGAATGCCTCRTCCAAACGACGGCGCAACAATCTCCAAAGCATTTCAAAATGTGCATGCTGGCACTGTCCAGCTGTAGGCTCTTTTTCCGTGCGCGCTGGCTCGCTTGATGACGTGTGGATGCTCCTGCATCAAGCAACCAGGGCCAACATTTTGATTTAAGGGCAGAGAAAATTTCATGGATGGAAAAGTTATAAAATCCCATACCTGTAAAATATTGTGTAAGGAGAGAAACCAAGGTTGTATACTTCCTCCACGACCGAGCAAGGAAGAGAAACAACAACTAATAGAGAAAAAATGCAAGAATGAATAGGGTGGCGGGCTCGAGGCGAGTTTGAGTGACATGCATTTACTGCATGTCTCTTCTTCCTTCAGATATTCATTCATATCTTAGTATGAGCCAAGCCCACTAGCTATCTCACTATACCATTAACATTCAAAACCATTAATAAAACCAAATATTCCAACTTTCCATGTTACAATTTGCAAAGTGCACAATATTCCAAAGTGCACCACCCCTTGTCACTATCCATATTTTTCATATGAAAACTTGCTAAGAACACAATTAAATTGAAATTCAACCAATGCACATAAATATAGTAGCAAGGGTCGAGGTGATTACCCAATCTTTGTTATGGATAATATACAATATCAAAATTAAAACTGCAGTGTATTTCTTTCATCCAAAAGGAAGCATAATCATATTTCGTGAGAGATAATCAAGATCATATATTCCTTGTTTTAATCACCTTCCCAAAACATATTATCATAATCATTTTAACCATGATTTGAAGAAAATGAGTTGTAGAAACTGTGTCGCAACCAATACATATGAAAACAAAATATAAGTGTCACTTCTCCATCATAGTGCCATAAGTTAAACAAGGTGGTCCCACCTACTAGTATATTATTAATAAAGTTAAATAATAAAGATTGGCAATCATTTGCGAGCATAGTATTCAACGTTGGGATTTCAAGCGTCAATAAACTGGTGAATCCATAGGGAAATATGTTTCCAACATATTAAGAACTCAAAATGTCTGGTTTTATAGACTAGTGAATCGTAGATCAAAGAATTATTTACCAGAATGATTATGCAACAGGGGGAGTGAGGCAATTTAAGGGAAAAAATGATTCGAGACTTTGGGAATAGCTCATGAAAAGTGTTATGTATGAGGGGTTTGTTCCTGTATGCGTAAAGTTCAATTGGTCATAGTAAAAATGTTTCTTGTTTTAAGGAGAAAATTTTTGGTATGCTCTTTTGAATCTCAGGGTGGAGGGAAGAAAGGGATAGTAGAAGTAGGAATGCAAATCCAATCATCTATCTAACAATAGTACTAGAAGCAGAGAGAAATTTCAGTGATGTATATGAGGAGGACATCATGATAGTTGTGTAACTTGATTGTTATTGATCAACAATACTTACAGAATATCATCATTGTGATGAAACTGATCCATAGTTTATTTCTGATAAATAAAAAGGATAAAAACAAAAGAAAAACAACAGAAAATTAATCAATCAACAAAGCAAAACCCAAGATAGTGAAAAAGAAAACTATAATACAATAGTGAATTCCATGCAACGTTTATCTTTCAAGAAGGTTCCACATAATGTTTCAAGTGGGAATCGTTGGTGCTGTAGGAAAATAATCGCTCTTCCAAGTCTTTTAGAAGATAACAATTTGTGCCCAGGACAAAAGAGATTCTGAAAGGACCAAGCCATAATTTTTTAAACTTCGAATGTTTTCCTCTGTCAGCATGGGATGAATCCCAAAGCAAGACTTTCTCATTTACTTTAAATTTGATAACTTTTGTGCTTTTGTTGAAATATTTCTTAACAGTTTGTTGTATTCTCTTTATGTTTTCCAAGGAAAACATCCTTTGTTCCTCTAAAGGTAACAGTGCATTTATCATTTGAGGTACATTGGAAGAATTTAATTCTTTGATTTATAACATCAACCATAGAGAAGAAAGTTCCAGTTCAGTAGGAAAAATAACTTCTTGACCATAGACAAGATGAAAGGGAGTGCAACCTGTGCTTACCTTGGTAGTAGTGTGATCTTCCCAAAGGGCATAAGTGAGGAGGGTGTTCCATTGATGAGGCTTATCTTCGATGAGCCTCTTTATGATCCTAACTAGATTTTTGTTAGTAGACTTGACTTGCCCATTTCCTTTAGGGTAATACGTTGATGAGGTGAAATGTTTGACCTCCAACTTAGCTAAAAAATGAGTCAATTTAGTGGAAATGAAAGAAAGACCCATATCTATAATAATCTCTAAAGGAATTCCAAATCTATAGAAAATATTATTTTCCAGGAAAGAAATTACCTGTTCATCCCATGAGTTTTTAAGTGAGACAACTTCAGTCCATTTAGTGAAATAGTATGTGGTTGTCAAGATAAAAACCTATCCTATTGAAGACAAAGGATTAATAGGACCAATAAAGTCCAGAACCTATTAGAAAAAGGAAAATTAGGGAAGATAGGTTGCAAAGGCATGGCATAAACACATTCTTTCCCAGTTAATTTTCAGCACTTGTCACGAGATCTTGAAAAATTATAAGAATCTCAAAAAATTGAAGGCCAATAATAACCTTTTCTGATGATTTTAAAAGAAGTAGTTTTAGCAGAAAAGTGGCCACCAACATGAATAACAAAATATGAAGATACATGAGTTTGTTGTAACAATTTGTGTGCTTACTCTTTATTCACACATTGAACTAATATACCATCAGCAGATCTCCTGAAAAAGGTCTCCTAAAATAATATATCTGGAAGATTCAAGACAGAGACTTATCCTTTGATGAGTATCTATGTCATCTAAGCATTTCTGATATTGCAAGTAATACACCAGATTTTATACCAGGGATGCTCAACTACAAAAAGGGTTTGACTCTCAATATAAAATAATGTTGAAAGAGGATTATCCTTATCGTCAATTTCTTCACTTGCTTCATCATGTTGATCTAAGTGAAGGGCTAAGTCTCGTCCCTTAATTGTTTTTGAAGTCATGATGGTTAAATCATGCTCCTGGATTTTTCCAAGACAATGTGCAAGCTTCCCTAAAAGATACATTTGTGAAAGAAAAAACTTGACAGTAGGAAAAGGGACTTTTACATGTGTGTGCTTGCCTAGGATAAAGTGGCGAAATTTTTCCACGGCTTTAATAAGAGAAAAAACATGTTTTTCGATATAAGAGTACTTGAATTCATCATCTGATAAGCTTTGACTCATGTAAAGCTACTTGTTTTTTGTTATTATAGTCATCACATTGTAAGAGAATAGAAGAAATTGCTTCCTCATTGGCATTAGTGTATACGATAAAATCTTTCTCAAAGTCCAGTTTCGCCAAAACTGGTGTGAAACTGTTTTCCTTCTTAATCCTTACGAAAGCATTTTAGATGTCTTGAGTCCAAGAAAAGGAGCGATCTTGATTTAGAATATTATGAATTGGTTTGACCATTAAAGAAAAATTAGGAACAAATCTACAGACAAAGTTGATAATGCCCATAAAGGATTGAACCTCCTTTTTGTAAGTGGGGCAGGAAGGTTCATAATAGTAACAATCCTTTCGATATCTATGCTTATTCCTGAATCAGAGACAATATGTCCAAGGAGCTTTCCCTTTGTAACACCAAAAATAGATTTAGAAGGATTTAAAGAAATGTTGAACTTTCTACATCTCATGAGAACTTTTCTAAGATGACCAAAATGATCTAATCGATTCCTTGAATAAACAATCAAGTCATCAAGATAAATCTAGATAATCTTACATATCATATCGTCAAAAGCTATCTGCATAGTTCCTTGGAAGGTGGCACATGCATTAGATAATCCAAAAGGCATGCGTTCATAAGAAAATGTGTCCCAACGTGTAGTGAAAGTGGTTTTGTATCTATCAATCCTTTTTACCTTGATTTGATTATAACCAGAGAAACCATCAAGTAAGGACATCATTTGTGACCCTGCAACTTGCTGCAAAATCATTTCCATGTTAGGGAGAGGAAAATGGTCTTTTACACTTGATCTATTCAACGCAAAAAAATCAATGCACAATTGGATCTGTCTAGTTTTCTTCCAAACATGGACCAAATTGGAAACCCACTCAGAATATTTAACCGGGAAAATTATACCATCCTTCAAAAGTTTTTCCAACTCCTTCCTAATAGTAGCTTCAAGTGCGGGGTTAATGGGTCTTTTTTTTTTCCTAACTGGTTTTATCCCTTCCTTTATAGGAATGAAATCATGTATGAGAGCAAGATCAAAACCATGAAGATCCTCATATGACCAAGAAAAAACATCTTGAAATTCACGAAGTGGCTTAGTGAATTTCATCTTTTCTTCATCGGTACATTGGGCACCTATCTTAACATTCTTGGGAGAATCGAGTGTTCCAATGTTCAAGGAAATGGTTTCACCCACTTTCTTTGTTGACTCTCTTCTTTATGCGTTTCTTTGTTTCCTACATCACTCGATGAAAATGAACTTTCGAGAGGAGTCAAGCCTTTCAGAATTTTGTTGTTTTCCATGGATATAACATCCTTGGGCTAAATGGTTCATTTTGTATGAAAGAACAGATGCCTTCATCACTAGGGAAGACCTGCCATGACTCTACATTATCAGGAATGTGAGGAAAATATAAATATTGAAAAGTATAATCAGGTCTTTGAGGAAGAATTTGTCGAGTGTGAGATGTTGCAAATACAACTAACCTATCAGCCATTGAATTAAGTTCCCTTTTAACATGAGTGATGTTAAATGATGATAAGTTCGAGATAAGAGTCCAAACAACTTGGGTATAGTGTTTGATCAACTTATTGCTAGGAGAGTAGATTTTACATACAAGGTTCACAACAAGTTCAGATCCCCCAAAAACTGTAATGTGTCCACAACCTAAGTTATAAGCATTTTCAATGCCTAGCAATAATGCTTCAAACTTGGTGACGTTGTTCATGCAAGCAAATTCTAACCTATAAGAAAATTTGTGAATTTTACCTACAAGTGAGTATAAGATAATGCTAGCTCCATTACCTTTGTTGGAGCATGATCCATCAAAGTGCATGTGTCACATACCATCTTGCATATCAATTTTTTTTATGGCAGTTTCACCCTCATCTACAAAGATGGAGTACACTCCTAGGTCTTCCTCGACATAGTTTGCGTTAGGAAATGGATTGCTTTTTATGTGCAATGAGATTCTTCCTTTCCTTAGGACTATAATATTCTTTCCATTCCAAGAAACAGATAAGTGTGTCCCGTCAAGTGAAATATATCCACCTATCAAGTCTTGCCAGTCTCTTCCTAAGATGATAGAATAGTTACTTACTAACATATCAATTACTTGGATTTTGAGGCTTGTCCTTATTTCAGGATGTGTGCAAAGAACTAAAGTCACGTCTTTGATTTCACCTATAGTTGAATGTTGTAGATTGTTATAGGAGAGAATGATTCTAGAATTTTCATTAGTACATGATAAGCCTATCTCTTCCATGATGATTTTCGACATTACGCTCGGACCTGAACCGTCGTCAATTAGGAAACAATGGGCTATTTTATCCATAATTGTTACAGAAATGAAAATTGGAGGGTTTTTTACAGGGTGTCTAAAATTATTTACACCTATTTTATTTACATTGGAATCCTCTTCTTTTGCCTCTTCAAAAAGATTGGCTATGGTGGAATCTTTTCCTTCCATATAATTCTTGAGATGATTTTTTTTGTTCAAGGACGACAACCATGTCTAGAAGAGTAGCATCGACCTTGATATTAGCCAATTGGTTGAGAATGTTATACTTGGAAGAGGGAAGAAGGGAGTGAACTCCTTGACTATCGAGATTTTTGGTATCTTGTACAATAGCAGTTTGTGAAGATGAGCTTGGACTAGAAGAAGTACAAGGGGGGTCATATTTCCCTTTAGAAGCATAGGATTTGTTCCTAGTGTTTATGATCATAACATCTTTTGGTTCTTCCCAATCTAGAACTACAATGGTGATTTCAGGATTCTTTCCAAATATTTTATATCTAGAACTCTTCTTAACCTCACAAGTACTTTCTTCGTGATTTTCATAACAGAAGTTACACCAATTGGGAGACAAGATGACTTTGGGATGAAAGTTGTTTTCATTGGTATTCCTAAAAGGTGTTGAGGAAGAAGATGATGCCCCAGGAGTAATTGAAGGGATATTTCCCTTTCATTCGTATGCTATCATCTAATTTTTCATATCTTGCACAAGTTGTAGGAGGGCAGACATGTTTGTTTGTTTAACCGAATCCCCTTTGGGGAGACCTGTTCTTTTTAGTTGTTCTTCATATTCTAGAAAAGTATGAAGAGCAGAACCAAGATTGTCAATAGATTTTTCTTCAAGCATATGCCGATAAGGGGAAGGTAGAGCATTATAGTAATGCATAAAATAAGCCTGGTTTTGGGGGTGAATAAGTTCGGGGATTTGATTATACAACTTGGTGAAACGAAGCTTGAAAGACTTAATAATCTCATTGTCCTTGTACACAATGTTATTATATTCTTTTAATTGTTCGACTGGGCTCTTAGATTGCCCATAAGTGGAGTTGAACCAATAAACTAAATCTCCCCAAGTGGAAAGAATCTTGGGAGGGAGATCAAAAAAATATGTCAATGTTTTCCCTTCAAGAGAGTTGAAAAATAAGCGCATGCAAGTATCATTATCATTAGCTCCGATATTGTGACAGGAATTAGAGAATGCTACCAAGTGTTCATTTGTAGTGACTGTATTATTTCCTAAAAAACTAGGTAGATGCTCTTTAAATTTTGGTAACAGACGTGTAGCAGGTGTTAGGTTCAAGGGAGAAGATATGTGCCACGGGGTGGTAGTAGCATCTTCCTTGAATTGAAAAATCTTGTACTTATTTATGATCTTAGAAGGGTTGGTAGTAGATTGGAAACGAACTTGGTGACTATATAAACTACCAATTACTAATGAAACCAAAGTTTGAGATGATGAGGAACCTCCAATACCACCAGAGCCACCCGCAGATGCCATTTTGAAAATGATGGGTAAGGGTGAGAAGGGTGAACTAGCCGAATCATAAAAAATTATCCTTAGAGTACTTCCTTGGGTTGAAAAAATGCCTTTCATCCTTCCTATTTCAATGATAGGAGTGGCTTCAAGAGACAATCCTCTTCTTCTTATAGAGATGCGAGGATTTTAGGACATGAAAAAGAAGATCGAAAACTTAGGAAAAGGAGGGCTATGACTGGTTTCTAGGTTTCCTTTGTCTAGCCTCCCAGTGTTCACAAATACTTATATCTTGTTCAATTACTTCCCACGAGCGTTCAAGCTTAGCCCATTTATTAGCAATTTCTAAGATAGTATTGAATAAAGTTAAGGCAATGTTGATCTGGTCTTTAAGACTATGTTCAATATTGGGTTTCCTTTTAGAAGGTATTGTCATGAGAAAAATCAGTCAAAGAGTCATAAACCAAAAGAATAAATATTCAAAGATAATAGTGAATACAATCAATCGAAGAGATATGGAAGATCTCCCCAGTATGGTCGCCAAATAAATGTTGAGGAAAAGGTATGGATTACCTTACTCAATCATTTTCATATGTTGCCTATCTAGGACAAGATAGTTGGGAATGCCACCTGGGGTTTATAGCCTCTAAAACATTCACTCAATTCACAAGTATTAATTACAAGGACTTAAGATAATTTTATAATTAAATATGTTGCAATATAAAATAAAATTTATAAAAGTTACTAGAATGTACACAGATTTACAATAAAGTAAGCATGGAGATCAAAAGCGAAAAAGTAACTAAGTCACGTAAACACATGTATGAGACAGAATAACAATCTGATTTTATTTCATTCTAAGATACCAAAAGTTTTTTTCTCTTTACAAAACCCATGTGAGGGTATGGACCAAAGTCTAATTTAGAGATCCCAGATGAACACCATACAAAAAGACTATGATAGTAAAGTAAAACTGAAATTAATAATCTAGATCAGCTTGCCACAAACTGCTGCCATTTTGACTCTACAAGATATAATTTATCAACTATGAAAATTAATTCACAAACATACAAGAATACACAGACTATCAAGGATGGATCAAAACCTCTAAAACAAACATTTGAAAAGTGTGGTTCAGTCTTGAACCTTGTTGTCTACAATAAGACCTTGTTGTCAACAAGAGAATTAGGCTTTCAAATAAACTCATAAATGAATGAAAACCGAAACTATCTCATGTAAATCAAGAGCAAACCTTATTTGTGTTTTCACCTTCTATTCTCCCATGTCTCTTCTTCTCATTGAGCTTTTATTATTTCTCAATAAGTTGAAGTAGTTCAACTACTTTATTTAATTAAGTTGATTTAACTTAACTAATGAATTTAGGAGAAATAAATAATAACAATATAGTTAAGGGTCTTAATTAATAATAACTAAGTAGGTGGGACCCCTTGTGACTCCCGTCATTTCTTCTTTTTAAATCATGAAATATAAGACACAAAAGATAATCATTTTGACCATGTGCCACACTTGTAACTCCCTTGAATATCTTTTAAACTGGATATTTAAATATCAACAATAATTTATATCATATCCAAAAAGAATATATACCCAAATTATCCACAAAATATCAAAAATAGGGCTTGTTGTCCAAAATATGTTGAAAACCATTAAACATTGTCCTCATCAACTGAATCATATAAAACATAATTTAAAAAACATATTTTCCACTTTGTGAGACAATTTTCCTTTTTTCATTGTTTTTTCCCTTAGATTTTTTTGAAGTAGTTTGTGGTTGATTGGACCCTTGGGGATATATCTAGTTGATCACATGGGAGTATTCATCCTTCAAATGAAGGTGGGAAGACACAGATTTAGAGGAATCAGTGGAGGGAGAAGAATGGGAGGCAATTGTTTTTCATTTGTCTTGCACAGGTTGGAGAACATCAGTTTTCAATCTCTTACTGGCATGCGAAGACAGATCTAGAGAAACAACAAGGGATTGGGATTAATAGGTGGTGGAAAATGAAATGACATAGTGGGCCAACTAAGATGGTGAGAGACAGGCTGGTGGACAATCTCTTTCCAACCATCATTTGCAGAGACTTTGGGCTACAAAGACACATGTGGAGGAACGTGAATGTCGGGAATATTATGAGGAGGATGGAAAGGGGGTATTTCTGGTTAAGGGTGAATTATCCCATGGCCAACCCAATTAAAGAACCCAGCTTGGAACAATTGGTTCAATACTTTTGGGTCAGCGTCAAAATGGATAGAAAATCTAGGCCTCCTATGCCCTCGGCTCCAATTTCTCATGCCTTTGTTATTTCGACCATTGTTGCCTCTACTAAAAAATTTCATCCTGTAGCAACTATTTGTTAGTAATGAATCTCTTATAAACCATACATGACACTCTACTTACATGAAGCAAAAGTTGGCTCCAAAATTGACACGAGATGCATGCAAATCCATTCATAACACATCATTCATTAATTTCCATGTGAATGGGGAATGATAGGGTTCATGGGAAATATGGAGGGAGCATAATTAGCAAAAAATGGTATCATGGAGGGAATCAATATACAAATATTGTTCAACAACTAACCAAACAATTAACTGTGCATATAAAAATATGAACAATATCAGTCCTCAACCCTTGCTATGTTATCTTTCTTTTGCTTCCAAACAAACTTCTCTTTTTAAAATATGTATCATAAAATGGGGATGAAATAAGTGAAATCGGGATCGAGGAGGGAGTGTAATTAGAGAAAAATGGTAGAATGATAGGGAAACATTACGAATCTTGTTCAAGTGAAAAATCAAAACATGCTACTTTTGATGCAATCAAAATATATCTCTGTCCAAAATTTCAAAGTTTAAATAGTATTTTGTTTCCAAAACAATAATCCAAAATTATCCCTTCTTTAACAAAATTTATCGTTGGCCTCTAAATTGTTTTACACAGTAAACTATTTGATATGCCCATAAATATGTAATCGCAGTAACTATTATAAAAATATTATCATTATATAACAGAAATGACAAACAACATTATAATCACTACAGTAATACAACAATAATCTTAGAGTGAATGAGCCATGATTCATAACATCAACCCCAACAATGGTCCCTTAAATTCCACAAAGTCATGCATAATGCTCCCAAAACAAAAATCATATCCATCATTAAATCAAACCATTGTTCAATGAAACTTCTTTTTAACTTCATTATGGGCAGTATTACTCAATTCGAGCCTTAGACATTTAAAACACAAGTGTTTTCTTAACAATAAAACATGATGATTTAACCAAGAGGAATAACATTTGTTATCAGGAACATAAGCTTCAATAGACTGTAATTTCCAATGAATAGGTGAGTACAGACTCTTTCCACAATTGTCAAGCAAGGGACCAATCAAACTCGTGCCCAAGTAACCGAGCAAGAACAATGCTTTCATCAACTCAAACTAGAGTAAGAAACGTTTTTACTGTAATGCATAGGGTTCGAGATATGTCAATGAAAGTGAGTGGTAGAGACAATGGGGGAAATTAAAACAGAGGGTTTGACAGTTACATAGCACGAAAAATTCACTCCATAGGTGATTTTCATTATTATAATCGATCAATAATTCGCAACATTTCTATCAACTTCGTGACCTTCATATAAACAACCGTAACTTCCAAATAACAAGTGAACCGAACACTTCCTTCAACACAGCATAAAAAGTGACCAAATAAAAAAATTGTGCCTAAACCAAAATAGCATGAATAGTGCTCCCATCAAAATATGGGTAAGAAATGTCCTCATATTTGTATAAGTTTCACCACGCAACAATGACAGTGAGGCCATAACAAAGCAGGCTAACAACTGAGGGTTTTGCTAGGACAAGGCACATAAGGTTTTAGTCCTTCATTCATATTTCACTTAAACATTCATAGGGTTGAAATTATGGCGTGAGTATACTAACCATAGAGACCAACAATGTCAATCTATAGGTGGGGTATTCACAAAACCTTGAGGTAAGGCTGAGATAACCCATTTCAACAGGGAGGCCAAACCCACAATATAGAACCATAGAAAAGGAAAGCTCAACCACAAATTTTACTCAACAAATCTTGGTGAATATTTACACACAACAAAGACACTGTGACCATTTTTTAATTCCAATAGTCTCAGAAAAATCACCACGGGAAACCAAGGATGCAACTACAAATACACAATTCCAAAAAAACATCATGACAACTTGAGAATTACACAGACCATGAGCAGCCAGAGCCAACATTTTGATTAAAGGGAAGAGAAAATTTCATGGATGGAAAAGTAAGAAAACCCCATACCTGTAAAATATTGCATAAGGAGAAAAACCAAGGTTGTATACTTCCTCCATGACCGGGCAAGGTGGAGCAACAACAACTAATAGAGAAAAAATGCAAGAATGAATAGGGTGGTGGGCTCAAGGTGAGTTTAAGTGACATGCATTTATTCGACATCACTTCTTCCTTTAGATCTTCATTCATATCTTAGTACAATCCAAGCCCACTAGAAAACTCACCATACCATTAATACAACCAAATATTCCAACTTTCCAGGTTACAATTTACAAAGTGCGTGATATTCCAAAGTGCGCCACCCCATTGTCACTATCCATATTTCTCATATGACAACTTGCTAGGAACACAACCAAATTGCAATTCGACCAATGTGCATAACAATAGTAGCAAGGGTCGAGGTGATTACCCAATCTTTGTTATGGACAATATACGATATCAAAATTAAAACTGGAGTGTATATCTTTCATCCAAAAGGAAACACAATCATATTTCGTGAGAGATAATCAAGATCATATTGTTCCTTGTTTTAATCACCTTGCCCACAACATATTATCATAATCATTTTAACCATGATTTTAATCAAATGAGTTGTAGAAACTGTGTCGCAACCAATACATAGGCAAACAAAATATAAGTGTCACTTCTCCATCATAGTGCCATAAGTTAAACAAGGGGGTCCCACCTACTAGTATATTATTAATAAAGTTAAATAATAAATCTTGGAAATAATTTGTGAGCATAGTATTCAACGTTGTGCTTTCAAGCGTCAACACCTAGGGATGGATTAACTTGTGATGTCTAGTTACACAAATGAAGGCTCACTTCACCACCATACTTTTCTTGTTTTTCATGATGGCATTCACCACATCAACCTATTTATGTAAGACAGTGGGTCTTTCTCCATGAGGTACAAGTCATGTATTATCGTAAGTGTCACTTTAATACTTGAGGCATTTGAATATGTTGTGTTTAAAGATATTTTTTATTATAGAACGTATGCTTGGAAACTACGCTATTTGCCATGTTTCACCTTTGTGGTTGACATCATGCCCTATAAAGTGGTCACCCTTGGGGGATAGGTTTTCTATTGGGAGATCGCATTGATAATTCACCGTACCATTTTTTATCATACTTATAACTTTCCACACTTCATCCTTTTCTCTCCCCCACCTTTTGGTATTTTTAGGTGTACTGACCCAAGGAAGGATTGTACCTCATTTCATGGGAATAAGGGGTTGAATTCTTAGAGGGAAATGTAGCTATCAAAATATAAAATCAAAATTATAACCTTCTATATTCTCACCCAAATAGGTCTTGAAAACAATGAAATATTTCTCCTAAAAGAAATTGAAGACCTGCAAAAGAAATTCACATTATAGAGATGTCCCACTTATTGAGGTGTGTACACTTATGTTGTTTCCCTTACTTTCCATGCATATGGAACTCTATGTAACTCTAGCTTCAAGAAACATTGTGGTACTATTTTATTTCCATGTATTATAGTACCTAATTGTTTTGGACTTTAACTAATTAATGGAAATAAATGGGTTTGGAAAAAGGATACATTGAAAACGAAGGTGAAACAC
>JZKD02S1675918.1:212658-223916 GCA_000966675.3 Picea glauca
TTCTTTTACTTACTATTCCACCATTGAAATTTGCTTGCAAACTACTATAATTAATCTACTTGTCATTGGCTATATTTTGGGTGGTTTTCTTGCTCATTTTGGTGGTTAGATTTTCTTGTTGTAGAAATTATTTTCTACAACCACTTGGATATCCTAATAACTTGTTTATAATATCATCAAACAACCTTCTATTGTCACTAAAGTCTTGTTCTGGTTCACTAGACTTAAACTAGTAATTGCTAGCTTAGTCTCTTGCATCATTTCCTAGACCTTCAGTGATATATTTTGTAGCCATTGTTATCATTTATTTTTTTATATATATTCTTGTTTACTACTGAAATATAGGAAAACAAGCTTCACTTTCTTGTCCCTTTGATTTTTTGGCTTTTATCTTGATTGTTTTTCTTGTTTTGGGTAGGTACACACTCTCTTGTAAGTACACTATACTTTGGAAATCTACCCCTACCAACAAGATTATTTTACCCAAGATATATTTCCACTTCCTAACTCGACCTACAAGGGTTTCACCTTCCATAACCTCAATTTCCATCTCAAACCCCCTAGGGTCACCAATACTCCACCCTTGTGGTGATTTCTATCATCACTAAAGCGAGGGGAATATCTATCTAAGGTGATAGTGGGTAGTTACTCCCATAATTTTCCCACTTTTGTGGATTGCGTCGAGATTTTCCCAACCTACAATCTATGTGATAACATTTTGGCGTCGTTGTTGAGGAAGAGTTTGAATCCTCTTCCATGCCCTAATGACACTTTGGCAAGCTTTGATCCCAAATCCTTTACCCCTAGCTTGACTAGTGACTCCACGTGAGGGGAGTTCCCTTTCTCATTTCCTCCTTTGATGAGATAAAGCTAATTTGACAACTCCACCACCCTCGAATTTGTCTTCCCAAAGGACCCCTCCCCTTGGAAGATTCAAACCTTCCAAGTCGTATTGAAGAAAGCCTCCATTTAACTCCCTCATTGTCAAAACCCTTTTCCATGTTAATATCCTCTTTGCATCAATGACTTGTCCTTTGGAAAAATACCTTTACAAGCCCTTGATCATGGTATCCATTGTTGGATATCCAAATACCATTCATAAAGAAACCAACAAATGGTTGCCAAAGTTTTTGGGAAACAATGTGGTCACAACTGAAAAACAACTCTATGTAATTGGTCGAGACACGAAGAATGAAGAAGTGGAACATGAAGATGTGGAAAATATGTTTCTATCTACATCTCTTACTGACGATGACCAGAGGTGGTTCACAGGATTTCCTGAAAATCACCTTGCAACATATGAATATTTTTCTAAGTTGTTCAAGAATAGAAGGGAAACAAAGAAGGATAACAAAATGCTAATGACTCAGTTAAACCAAATTAAAAAGAAGGAGATGGAGACAGTGAGTGACTTTGATGACAGATTTGATAAACTGCATAGATAAATCCTGAATGTGCCCGTCTAAAGTAGTTGTCCATATCCTCTATGTGAATTCATTTAAAGGGTAGTTTGGCTTCATCTTAAGAGATAATAATCCCACCACTTTGGCACAAGCCAAAGAACACAGTGAAAATATCAAGGAGAATATTATCTCCTCCAAGATTGATCATTTTCACTATCCTCATGCCAAGGAAGAAGAAAATACGAAGGTGCCAAGCAACAGTGCTCCAGATCCAATAGCCCTCATAGATCAGAAGATTGATCAGATGAATACTCAATTCGTCTAGACCCGGAATTAGGTTGTGACCCGGTTGAAAAACTTGGAGAGGAATCAATCTGCTCCAAAACCTCCATTCATCAAACAACAGAAGGATGTTACAGGATGGAAGGCAAGGCCTCAACAAGAGGCAAAGGCTTATGATACTTTGAATCCTGTTGGGATGGTCAAAATTGAAGAATCACAATGGTTCTCTCCTTGTCAAGAACCTCATCTGGAGTAGGAATGTACCAGAAGGGAGGAGGATTCACTTGGTAGTATGAACTTCATTGACACCATGTTTTGTGTTCAAGACGACGACGATGATGAGTATGTGGACATAACACATTAACATCTTGATGAAGTCTGCAAAATTGGATCTAGAGAAGTTTGTCTCAAAGTACTTAACTAGATGACTGAGGATCAGAGGAAATAATTGAAGATAAGGGGAATCTTAACTTATGCTAGAAGGAATAAGATTCATGTCTATACTTCAATTTATTCACAACCAGAGAAACAAGCTCCATCTCAACCACTAAAAGAAGCTCCATCTCAATCAATAGGAAAAGTTGTCCAACCTCTCCCACCTCCAATCCATGACTTGCTTCTAAAACCAACATATACAGATGAAGAAATTTAGTTGAACATAGACATCCCACCCATGGTTGGAAATATGAATATGTCAATTCCTATGGTGGAAATGTGCAAGATTTCCTTTGTCAGAAGAGAAGTCTTGAAAGTATTGAATATACCTTCATAAGAAGTAGATCCTCTTGTGATTTTGAATACTATGTATCATGGACGATGAGAGGATGATACCCCTCCTTTCTATATTTCTCTCACCACAAATGGTCTCCATCTAAATAATTGCATCTGAGACTCAAGAGCCTCGACAAATGTGATGTCCCTAAAGGTCATGAACCAACTTGGATTGAAGACAAAATGCCCTTATGGAAATGTTTGTGGCATTGATTCGAAGAAGTTGAAGGTCTATGGTCTCATAGAAGATGTTGAAGTGTATTTGTTGGACTTCCCCCATATCAGCCTCATCATGAACATATGGCCAATGGATATGGATAAAAACCACCTTTCATTAACAACACTGAAGGGAGCCTTGCACTGATGTGGGATAAGAATAGGGGTGAGCCTAAATATAATCAAAGGAATGATGTCGTATGGCTTGGCCCTTAAATCATCGAAAAGAATTCCAAGGAAGGAAAGCATTACTTGTCTACTATGAACAGGAGGTAGATGACATTGCCAATGGATGAGTCTCTTCTCCGACTCTACGTCAAAGGAACTTGATTTCTTCAGGGCTAAAGCCACTGGTTAGTAGGTAGGTCATATTGATTTGTTGCATTTTCATCTTGATTTCTCATGGTAGTTTAGTTGCATTTAATTTCTGATTTTCATTTTTCTCTACTTGCATTATTGATTTACATACTTTGTTTTCATCATATTATATGAAAAAAGTGCAAAATTTTATTTTCTAGATTAGTTGTCTATTTTGAAGTTTTAGATTTTGATTATATGAGCAAAGGGTGAGTGAGCCACCCTAGATTTTACAGTTTGTTGTTTTAGTGTTTGTAGGCATAGGCCTAACAAAGAGATATTGAGGTTCTCATGCACTCTACGATGAGTACATGTCCCCAAGTAGGAGCCAGATGTTATCCCCCATTTCTAGGGATAACTAAGGAGATGATGTCTCAAGGACCTTAGGATGTAGACATGAAGTGTCGAGGGATGGATTGGCTTGTGATGTCCAGTTACACATATGAAGACCCACTTCACCACCATACTTCTTTGGTTCTTCATGATGCCATTCACCACATCAGTCTGTTTTTGGAAGACAGTGGGTCTTTCTCCATGAGGTACAAGTCAGGTATTGTGGTAAGTGTCACTTTAATACATGAGTCATTTGAATATGTTGCATTTAAAGTTGCTTTTGATTATATAGCGTTTGCATGGAAATTATGCTCTTTGTTCCTTTTCACCTTGGTGGTTGACATCGTTCCCTATAAAGTATTCATCCTTGGGGAAAGGTTTTCTACTGGGAGGTGTTATCGATAATTCATCGTACCATTCACGATCATACTTATCACTTTTCAAAAATTTCAGATAGTAGTTATAAGGGGTTGAACTTCCATTGTAATAATTCGGATGGAGAAGGAATACAAGATTTATTTTCCATTCTCATATGTTTGCATGGTTTTTAGATCTCGTGAATGAATCAAAATTTATTGACTACGTCAGTTAATATAATATAAGTTTGAAAAGTGAAAAAATGTAAAACTAAAACATTACAATTTTGAAGGATTTGTAATGGATCAGATAGTGCGAGCTCTGCAAGGTTAGGGTTCACATGCACCATCTTCCCTCCCACCCTAACCACGTCTGAACTCCTCTGCACGCATTGATCGCCTCTACACCCCGACATTGACCGCCATAGAAGAATGGGAACAGAAGGGGGGGCGAAATCCCCCTCTTATCGTAACGTCACCACCAATGATCTGGAGAACTCACGAGTACGTTGATCGTCCTTTGAGCCGCCATTTCACTTATGAGACCAATATCTACAGGAAGAGATGGATATAAGCAAAGAATCAAACATGGATGTTGAGTCCTCACATCCAAAAGAAGCTCAGGTCTGGATACCCGGAAAATGTATCCCCCAAGCCCCGGTTGCACCCAGGTACGTCATCAAAACCACCAGGATAGGGGAGCATACGCAGTTCATGAGAGACCATGCCCTCATAGGAAAATTCCTAAGCCTTTGGTCCTTAGAAAAGGACCTAGATCACTAGATCAAGGTGTGATGGAACCCCAAGGGAGACTATGAGCTCCAACTGAGCTCCAAAGGTTTCTTTACAGTAATATTCTACAACCTGAAGGACAAGGACATGATCTTTGAAGGGGGGGCATATTTCTACTACTTGGTTGGCCTCTACCTACGTTTCTGAATAGGCTGCTTCTACCCAGAAAATGAAAACTTAGCATATGCACCAGTATGGATTCACCTCTATTCCCTACCTCAAGAGTTTTGGTTAGAGGAAATTTTACTCGGCATAGGAAACACCCTAGGTAAATATGTCAAATCTTTTGAAATTACCAAAGAGAGAAAATACACCTCTTATGCAAGGATATGTGTCTATATGAACATATCCAAATCTCTTCCAAGCACAGTCACCTTAGAATACCAAGACAACGAATGATCCCGAACCATAAACTATGAACACATCCCTTTCAAATGTCGAAAATTCCATGAACATGGACACCTTTTCAAAGACTACCTTCTCAATGCCCCCTCCAAGAGGGAAGTTGAAGAGAAATCAAAGGAAGGATTTGCCCAAGTTCAAAATCGAAGGAGACAAGTGTAGAAGAAGCCCACAACCAACAACAGAAAAAAGAACCCAAATAATAATTCATTTGAAGCCCTTAACCTCCTCCCAGAAGCAGAAGAGGTGGAAAACCCCCACAAGACCGCAAGGAAAGATCCCAGCAAGCACAAGGAAGATCATCCGTCACAAGAGTATCAAACCCCAGCAAACCAAGAAGATCCACAAACTCACCTAGTCTCAAGGAAAGAACCAGAAAGAGAGGAAGACACAGTCATGGAAATGGATGAGCAGGACCTAGTAGAAATCGACGTAGACAGGTTAGAAGAAGCACTCAACAAGAAGGATCTTCAAACCTTACCAGAGGACCAACTCAAGAAAGTTCACAAAGTATTTTTGGACTCATCAGCAGGGGATACATCCAAGTTGGGGATCATCATAGACCCAAACCAAGATCCAAGAAAACACCCAAAAGAAAACAAGCGACAGAAAATCGGCTCATCAGCTAATAAAGGAGACAGGAAACTATATGATAAACTCAGGACAAATTCACATGCTCTTAGAGAGATCCTTTTCCCACCCACCAAATTTTTAACTATGAATATCCTCACATGGAATATCAAAGGCCTAAATGGAAGATCCAAACAAAGGATTCTCTGAAACTACATCAAAATGGAAGACCGTGATATATTCCTGATACAAGAGACAAAATGTCCAGGGAAAAGTGCAGAAGATATCATCAAAAGATGTTGGTGTAACTGTGAATCCTATCAAATGAACTCAAAAGGGGCTTCAAGAGGCCTGTCCATCCTATGGAATCTTGCTACAGTCATCCTTGATCAAGGCTTCTCCACTCCATGCACCATCACAGCGCACTACAGAGCCATCAGTTCAGACAAGGAGGGAATGATCACAAATGTCTATGGACCAAAGAACAGCCAAGACAAAGACCTCTTTCTTCAAAGCCTGACTTACCTAGGTTCCTTAGAAAAGCAAAAGTGATGGATAATAGGGGTTAACTTCAACATGATTCTCACGCCGGAGGAGAAGCGAGGGGGAAAAAGGTGTCTAGAGCAGGATAGCACAAAATTCCAAGAACTCATAGAGAACCTCAGACTGGTAGATATTGAGAATAACAATGGCACCTACACATGGACCAACAAAATATCAGGTCACCAACAAATAGCATGTAGGCTTGATCGCTTCCTCATCTCGGAAACTCTCCTTTTGGAAGGCCCCCTCGTAGATTCCAACATCCTCCCAAAGGTAGTTTTGGACCACTGGTCGGTTCAACTCTGGGTTGACACTATTTCCACCCCCAAGCTTGAACCCTTCATATTTGAAATTTTTTGGCTCTCCCATCCAAATTTCCAAGAGTTATCTCATCACTGGTGGAGCATTGTGGAAACACAGAAGGGTACAAAAATGTATTGCTTCAAACAAAAACTCAATCATTTTAAACAACAGGTGTGCAAATGGAACAAATAAGTCTTTGGGAACATTTTCCAGGAAAGGAAAATGTTGGAACAAAAAATAGAGAACCTTTAGGAAAAATTCATTCATGTAGGATACACAATCACTCAGCAACAGGAGGAGAGTGAACTCAAAAGGAAACTAGAAGAAAGACACAAGAAGGAATAAATCCTATGGAGACGGAAATCTTAGGTTCAATGGCTCACCTAGGGAGATAAAAACACCAAATTCTTCCACCGTTCTATGATCCACAGATGCCTTATCATGTGTTAACTCATCAAGAAATAATGCATGAGGTGGCAGACTTCTACAAGGATCTCCTCTCAGAACCTAAGGTGGACCGCACCTCAGCAATAGAGCAGGTGACCCAAAATATCCCAACTATAATAACCTAGGAACAGAATGAGGCTCTCATGACACCAATAACGTAAGCAAAAGTGGATCAGGTTATTCAAGAGTTACCCATAGGCAAGGCTCCAAGTCCAGATGGTTTCACAACAGAATTCTTCCACTCTTGTTGGCCAATGTTAAGGGAGGAAGTGTGGCAGTTGGTGGAGGAATCATGCAACTCAGTAAAATTTCTTCCAACACTAAATGCCACTTTCCTCACCCTAATACCCAAAGAAGAACGAGTCATAAATCCGAAGAAATTCAGACCCATAACTCTTTGCAACGTGATCTACAAAATCATTTCTAAGGTCATAGATCTAAGACTCAAGCCAATTCTACCCTTCATCATCTTCAAGGAGCAATCATGATATGTCGAAGGAAGGAAAATCATGGACAACATCATACTTGTCCATGAAACCATTCACTCGCTCAAAAGCACTCGTACTCCATGTATGCTTCTAAAACTTGACCTCTCAAAAGATTTTGACAAATTAAGCTAGAAATACATGAAAGCACTTCTATCGGCTTTTGGTTTCAACAAGGATTGGGTCTCTTGGACAATGAAACTCATTTCCTTAACCTTTTTCTCAATCCTCGTCAATGGTGTCCCCTCTCAACCCTTCTCCCCCTCAAGAGGAATAAGGCAAGGTGACCCTCTCTCCCCTTTCCTTTTTTTCATAATGGTTGAAGGTCTAGGACGTTATATCAAGGCTTCAATTCAAAATGGATCCCTCCAAGGTCTCCCTCTTAATGGGTTACAACCAGCAGCCTCCCACAACCAATTTGTTGATGACACGCTGCTAATGAACACCCCCACCATACAATAAGCAATTAAACTAAGATCCATCCTCTTTGATTTCAATGAAGCCTCTGACACCACCTTTAATCTGGCCAAATCACAACTCTTCTTTTTTAATACTCCTATGGCAATCCAACAACACCTTTCTCAACTTCTGAATACACCTATCTACACTCTGCCCTCTTGCTACCTGGGACTCCCGACTTAGCAGCCAAAAACATCTCCTGGGACTCTCTCCTACTCTCCATCACCAACCATCTTAGCAACTTGACCTTTCACTCCCTCAACCTTCCAGCCAAAATCGTTCTCATAAATTCAGTCCTCCAAGCCATCCTAGCTTACCTCTTCTCAACCCTAGCTTCCCCCCAATTAGTCATTAAGAAAATAAGGAATCTGCAAAGAAACTTTCTATGGAATGGACACAAACTGAACAAAAAATGGGCCCTAGTTAGCTGGGACAACGTCTACAAGCCCAAATCTTCAGGTGGTATGGGCCTCCGGGACCCTAGAAAATTAAATAGCACCATGGGAGCAAGAATTTGGTGGATATGGATCAAAACACCAAAAGAGATCTGGGCACAACTCTGGAAATGCAAATATGCCCCAAATACGCACCAAAGTCAACTTATAAGAATGCAGGAGCAAATTCAGGGCTCCAACATCTAGAATGCAGCGTGGAAAAATAGGCCACTCATACACGAACATGATTTCTGGGAAGTTTGCAATGGACATAATGCCCTATTCTGGATGGATTCCTGGAAGAAAATGGCACCCCTTCAAATAGAAGAAAATCTACAATCCTACAAAAATCACATTCGAGATCTTTCCACTCTCAAAGTAGCAGATTGGTGGACAGATACCCCCATCAGCTCTCCCTGGCGAAGATGGTAATCTACTCATCAGGAACTTCAAGTGGCGATGGATTGTGACCTACAACACTGGAAACAAGCTACAACCTAAAGGAGAATCCAGAAAAGCACAGACCAAGACATTCTCAGATGGGGATACACACCTCATGGAAGCTTTACTCTCAAGGAGGGATACATTCTTCATGATAAATTCCACAATATTCAGAAAGATAGCATCTGGACAACAATATGGAAATCAAAACTCTGGCCCAAGATCTCCACATTCCTCTTGCTTCTATTCCAGAACAAGATCTTAACCTAGGACAATCTTCAAAGACGAGGTTTCATTGGCTCCTTGATTTTCCATCTCTGCCATCTCCAGGCAGAAACCATGGAGCACCTCCTAAATAACTGTCTACTCAATGAGAACATCTGGAACCAAGCCACTCAGTTCATGAGAAGAACCAAACGAGATAAAAACAACATCATAAGCACCATCAGGGATTGGGGCTCTAGCTCCTTCAAAATTCCTATCATGAACAAAACCTGGCAACTCTTACTAGGCTTTATAGTTTGACAACTATGGAAAGAGAGGAACAAAAGAATGTTTCATTCCCATCCCTCTCCTCCCACCCTCCTCTGGAACACAATCCTTCTGCATCTCCAGGAAACTCTTCAGCTACAATTATGGACCAAGGAAGACTTCCCCACTGACCTAGGTGAGCTCTCACTCCTCAACTCTTGGGGCTTCTCGTTTACTCACTCCACCCCTCCTCAGCAACCCCCCCTAATTTCAAAATCCTCTAGTCCCTCTAAGTGGCTTCCCCCCCCCGCCAGGCTTCTATAAGGTCAACTTTGATGGTGCATCAAAAGGAAATCTAGGACACTCAGGCTATGGAGAAGTCATAAGAAATAGCTTGGGCCATATACAAAGCCTCATTGTAGAAAATCTCGGATGCGACACCAATAACTCAGCAGAAATTTGGGGTCTCATCAAAGGAGTGCAAATGGCTCTAGATCAAAGCCTCAATTGTCTGGTCATTGAAGGAGACTCCAAAATCATAATAGACTTTGCAACAAAAATCATGAATGGAAGAGATCCATGGAAAATCACTCCCAGTTGGCACCTCCTTGGCCCTCTTTACAACTTCCAGGCTCTTCTCAGACCCTCTCTAACTCTAACCCCCTCATACATTTGGAAAAGTGCAAACAAAGTAGTGAACGGACTGGCCAATGTAGGGGTTGACTCTATGCAACAAAGCATTCTCCACGATTCCAGACAGTCCTAAAGCTCACCCCTCTCACTCCAATGTGAGGATCTTTCCCAACTGGATGGCCCTAATCCGGATGGGGTGCCATCTTAGAAAGTCTACTTAGAAATTCTTCCAGGTTAGAAATGATCAAAAGCTCAGGAGAGAGGGCGACCATAGAATATCTTCAAGAGAGAAGCTCAGAGCAGAATATCTTCAACCGAAAGATGTTTTTGGGAGCTCGACAATCGGGAGTCAGGAGTAAGGAGTCTCTTTTCCAAAGTCGTGAAAAGCACAAGGGAATATGGAACATTGGTGCTCGAGGAGATCTGGACCATTGGTGCTCGCGGAGATCTGGACCATCGACAGATGATTTTTGGAACTCGACAATCGGGAATCAGGAGCTCAGAAGGAGTTGTCTGCCCAAGTCATGAAGTCACGAAATGAGAGAGAGGATCTGGACCGTTGATCCCAAGGAAATATGGATCGTCGATTTGGTCCGAAAGGACTTGCAATTTCAGGTATCAGAAGAAGGGGAACACTCGGTTCTTCGCTATCCCGAGGGCTGAAATCCCGCAATCTGGAACGCTAGTGCTCGAGGAGATCTGGATCGTTGGTGCTTGAGGAGATTTGGATCGTCAACAGATGATTTTGGGAACTCAGCAATCGAGAGTTAGGAGCTCGGAAGGAGTTATTTGCCCAAGTCGCTAAATGCGAAATCGTGAAATGCGAGAGAGGATCTGGACCATTGATCTCGAGGAAATTTGGATCATCAAGCGGGTCCCGAAGGACTTGCAATTTCGAGTATCGGAAGAAGGGGAACACTCGGTTCTTCGCTATCCTGAGGCGCGAAATCCCGAAATATGGAATGTTGGTGCTCGAGGAGATATGGACTGCTGGTGCTCGAGGAGATTTGGACCGTCGACAGATGATTTTGGGAACTCGACAATCGGGAGTCAGAAGCTTGGAGAGATCTATCTGCCCAAGTCGTGAAATGAGAAATCGCGAAATACGAGAGAGGATCTGGACCATTGATCCTGAGGAAATATGGATCGTCAATCTGGTCCCGAAGGGCTCGTAATTTCGAGGATCGGAAGAAGGGGAACACTCGGTTCTTCACTATCCCGAGGCGCAAATTCCCGAAATCGGGAGCAGCCAACAGTTGCGAAATGCGAACTCGCGATACAATCATACTAAATTTTGAGGGTATGAGTTACAGGAAAACAGTGCAAGCCATTCCTCCAACAACGCGAAGTGCGAAGTCAAGAAGAGGATCTTAGCCGTTGGTTGCGGGCCATCAAGGACCGTTGATATGATTCGATGGTTTCAAGGACTTGGACCTCGAGAAACCGAGACGAGCAATGTAATCAGTTATACCTTCAACCGCAGACATTTTTGTGTAGGTAAATAGGTTGCAGGTCTTTTTGTAAGCCTTCAGTTGAAATTAATATAAAGATCCACTTTTT
>JZKD02S1675918.1:237191-251407 GCA_000966675.3 Picea glauca
TAAAAACTCAACAAACCAAAGTAAACAAAAAACAGTAAGACAAAAGACTATATACAACATTCATGTTTACACAAAGCGTTAATGATCAAGATGGTTCCACATAATGTTTCAAGTGCGAACCATTAGTACTATAAGAAAACAACCGCTCTTCCAAATCCTTCAGAAGGTATGAGTTTGTGCCAAGGATAAAAGAAATTTTGAAAGGACCTGGCCATAATTTTTGGAATTTAGAATATCTCCCTCTTTCAACATGGGTTGAGTCCCATAGAAGGACTTTGTCGTCAAGCTTGAATTCAGTAGGCTTTGCTCGCTTGTTAAAATACTTTTTCATCGTTTTCTTCCTTCATTTTATATTCTCCAAGGAAAATTTTAGTTGTTCTTCCAGGGCTAACAATGCATTTATCCTTTGGGGAACATTAGAAGAGTTTAATTCTTCATTCTGTAACATTAGCCGTAAGGAGGAAAGTTCTAGTTTAGTAGGCATAATAGCCTCTTGGCCATATACGAGCTAAAATGGAGTAAATCTTGTACTTGCTTTGGTGGTTGTATGATCTGCCCAGAGAGCACAAGTGAGAAGTGTGTGCCACTGGCAAGGTTTGTCTTCTATGATTATCTTTATGATCCTAACTAGATTCTTGTTAGTGGACTTTGATTTCCCATTTCCTTGAGGGTAATAAGAAGATGAATTGAAATGTTTGACACCTAACTTAGCCATAAATTGGGTCAATTTTGCAGAAATGAAGGCTGGGCCATTTTCCCTAATGATCTCTAATGGGATGCCAAATATTTAAAAGATATTAGATTCTAATAAAGAAACAACCTGCTCATCATGTGTGTGTCTAAGAGGAGCAACCTCGATCCACTTAGTAAAGTAATCGGTGGTTGTCAAAATAAAAATATGCCCTACAGAAGATAGAGGGTTGATAGGACCAATAAAGTCTAAACCCCATTTAGAAAAAGGGAAATCTGGGAGGACAGGTTGTAAAGGCATGGCAGAAAGGCGTTCTTTCCCAGTGAATTTTTGGCATTTATCACATGATCTTGAAAATTTATATGAATCATGGAATATCAAAGGCCAATAATATACATTTCTTATGATTTTAAAAGAAGTATCCTTAGCAGAAAAATCTCCACCGATGTGAATGATAGAAGCTGATGATCCATCAATTTCATGTAACAATTTATGTGCTTCCTCATCATTTACACATCGAAGTAACAAACCATCAACATACCTCCGAAAAAAAAAGTCTCCTAAATTGATATACTTGGAAGCTTCAAGGCAGAGTCTCCTTCTCTGGTGAGGATCCAACCCATCTGGACACCTTTGATACTACAAAGAATATACCAGATTTTTGTACCAAGGATGTTCGAATAGAGAAATATTTTGATTTCAATATAAAACAACGTTGAAAGAGGATTATCTTGGTCATCAAGTTCTTCACTTGGTTCAGGGTGCTGAGCTAAGTGAAGGGCTAGGTCTCGTCCCTTGATTGCCTTCGAATTCATGATCATCAAATCATGCTCCTAAATTTTGGCAAGCCAATGTGCAAGTTTTCCTTAAAGATAAGTTTGTGAAAGCAAAAAATTGACACCAGGCAAAGGGATTTTTACCTGTGTATGTTTTCCCAAAATAAAATGGAAATTTTTTTCTATAGATTTGACAAGAGAAAAATCATGTTTCTCAATATAGGAGTATTTGATATAATCATCTAATAGACTTTGACTCATGTAAGCTACATGTTTTTCGTTTTTCTGGTCATCACATTATAAGAGGATAGGAGAAATTTCATCCTTGGTGACATTGGTATATATAATAAAGTCTTTCTCAAAATCCAGTTTCACCAGAACCGATGTAGAGCTAATTGATTTCTTAATCCTAAGGAAAGAATTCTCGACCTCATCTGTTCAATAAAAAGGGCAATCTTGCTTCAGAAGATTATGTATTGGTTTAACCTTGACAACAAAATCAGGAACAAATCTACAGACAAAATTAATAATGTCCATGGAATCTTGAACTTCTTTCTTGGAGGTGGGGGCAGGGAGGTTTAGAATGGTAGTAATGTTCTCTTGATCCATACTTATCCATGAATAAAAAACAATGTGAATGAGGATCTTACCCTTCGTGACACCGAAAATAGACTTGGAAGGATTTAAATAAATGCCAATTTTTTTGCAACGCATGAGAACTTTTCTAAGATGACCAAAATGATGCAACTGGTTTTTAAAATAAACAATCAAATCATCAAGATAAACTTGGATAATATTACCGATTATATAATTAAAATCTATCGACATAGCTCTTTGAAAGGTGTCACCTGCATTAGATAATCCAAAAGGCATGCATTCATAAGAGAATGTGCCCCAATGTGTGGTAAATGTGGTTTTATACCTATCAGTCCTTTTTACCTTGATTTGATCATACCCAGAAAAATCTATTGGCCCTTGACCAAGTTTTGAGGATTCTTGGTCATGTTTGACCTACTTTTGAGACTTCGACAAGCTTTCAAAGGTGGAGTGCAAGACGAAACGAAGATCATGGGATCTCGGCCCCTCCTTTAGGTATTTTTTGGTTTTGGGCTTATGTAACAGGTATGGGAATGTTGGCCCATGGGTTTACCCATTCTTAGGCCTATTTTGTAATGTATAAATAGAAATTTGTGCAATGTAAGAAGTACCCGCAATTGAATGCTAGTACTAGCTATGTGCAAGAACATGCGATTAAGACTTGTAGAACTAAGTGAAAGTCATTTGTAGTGCTTTGTACGTAGACTATTTAAGGCTTTGTGCCTATATCTACTCGGGGAAGGAGCATCTGGCGGAGTGCGCGCAGATCTCTTGTCCTATGCAGAGTAGGGTATTGATGCTTGGTGCCTGTAAGAAGCTTGACCAAAGATAATAAAGAAGATAAGGGTTGGTGGACGTAGCCCCAGGGTGGGGGTGAACCACATATATGTTGTGTTTCTATGCTTTGTGCAATGTATTGATGTATTTATGTGTTTACTTGCTTATTGCTTTGATATAGATGAATGATAGATGAATCTATTGATGCTATGTGCTTAATAGTATGAATAAATGCTAGATCAGGTCTTTTTGGATGTGCTTAGTGTTGGAGTCTAGTAGATCTGGTTGAATACTATGGTTCTTTGTAATTAGGGCTTTGTCTGTGAAGTAGATATTGGTTTAATACTAATGAACTATAATTGCTAAGTACTCTGTTAAGGTATTACAATCACAAATCCATGTCCCAGCTAAGGTTGCAGACACTGGAGTCCTGCAACCACCCCTGCCTCTACATCAGGTGAGACTTCATCTGCTTCGCAGGTGTTGCCAAAAGGTCCGATAGTTAGGGTTTTGTTGGTGCGTTGTTGTAGTGTTGAACCCTAGGTCTACCCATGTGCCAACAAATGGTTCCATTGTCGGGACCTGAAACTGTGATTGTTGGGAACTGAGAAAAAAGGAACTTTGTGCGAAGACCCGAAACTGTGATTGCTGGGAACTGAGGAAAAAAGGAACTTTGTGCAAAGACCTGAAACTGTGAAATCTCTGTGCGTAGATTTGTTGTCGTAGTGCGCAACATTCTACTTAATCTATGAAGCTCTATGCTAAGAAAAATAAGCTTGATCTAAAGAAAAGAGGTAAGATCTATAAGCTCTGTGCTTTGTTAAAGGTAAGAATAATGAAAAGTTTCAGATATGAAAGCTTTGTGCTCTACTGAAAGTAAGATTAGTGAAAATTTTTGTTTCAATAATATGGATCTAGGTATGTTTGATAAATTTTGTCCTAGCTTGAAAAGTAGGGCACAACTAGAAGAAAAAAACTTTGATATGAGTAGATTTGATAGAAATAATGAAAGATATGGTATACCTATGCATAGAAAGAATGTTTGGACTAACAAATAGATGCAAGATCCTAGAAAGAAATTTTTGCATATTAGCTACTATGATTCTAGTGCGTAGTACAAGAAGGGTTGGGGATCATTTAAAAGAAAATGAGGATTAAATCCTTGTTACATTTGCAGAAGACCGGGACATCTAGCTAAGGAATGCCCTGGTAGGAGACCTAGTTGTCTTTGTTGTAAAGCTATGGATCACAAAGTTTTAGATTGGCCTAGAATGATTGCTAAGGTTGAAAGGATGACTTTGAGACAAGAAAACCCTAAGGCAGATCCAGAAACTAAGATTATAGAAGAACCCCAGAAAGATTCAGAGAAAGTATTGCTGCAAATAAAAGAAACCTTGAATGACCATCGACATATCAACTTATCAGAGATCTTCAAATAAAAAGAGTGCATAGAAGCAAGAATAGGAGACTTCGATGTTGATTGTGTTCTGGATGAAGAGACATAGGTGAATATTATAAAAAAAATAACTTGAGAAACTTTGGGAAAGCCTGTTATGATTCCTTCATTGGGAGGAATAGGGTTATTTAGAGGAAAGTTGATAAACATATGTGAAAAGCTCACCCAGATATCTATGAATGCTCATGGAACTTCGACAGAGGAAGATTTTGAGATTGTTAAATTTATTGAAAACAACGCCCCATTTGCAATATTACTCAGAAAACCTTGGATTGAAAGGAATCAGGCTAGAAGGAAAGAAGAAGAAATCTTAGAGAAGAAGAAGCAAGAGTTAAAAGACTTCATGACTAGGAAGATCGCACACTTGATTGAAGAACATGAGAACAAATCAAAGCTATTTCAAACCAGAGACTGGGATGTCGAAGCTGGAAGAACACAAGAAGACTCATGGGAGACTGAAGCACCTAGCCCAAATAAAGAAGAAGTATTTCCCTTGAACCTTAGGAAAGAACCTCAACATCGTGAAGTTACTATGCCAAGAGGAGATAAGAATTGGAATGGAAAGAAGAATACCAAGATGAAGCTCACTGGAAAGAAGGCTAGAAAACTAAGTAAGAAGAAAGCCAAGACTGAAAAGTTACAAAATATTCCAGAGGGAACTTCGCAGAGGGAAAACTTGCAAAACTGGAACTTCGTCTGTATATCAGAATAACGTCACATGGAACTTCTCCATGGAAAAGCGATATAACCATTAGACCGATACCCCAAATGGGTAGAAAGGAATTTATGGTCGGATAGCTCGCCATCAGACCGTTGGGATCGTGCCGTAACAGACATAACTGCAGTAATGAAGGCTTCTCACCCATTGGAGAGATATGTTTCCTAGTTATCTATTTATCCCATCGAGCCTTGCACCAAGAACAATTTTTCCAACCACGATTATGTGAGCCTACAGATTAGTTTATTTCACACAGTGATCATCGTGCTATCACCATCCATTTCATTGCCTTGAGTAGTCACTCTTCGAACACGAGATATTCAACCACGTGCGTGTATGTCCGAAGAACTTAGCGTAGTCGAAGAGTCTATGAAGGAGGTACTCATTGACCTCATGACCGAACGAGTAATGGATGAGAGAGTAATGTCTATGGGTGTACAAGAATCATCGACGAGAGGAGTGAAAGCCTCTCCGTCGACTGCTCACGGATTCTGACCATCCCGACCAGCAACAAAAAAGAGAACCAAGCACATAGATGACCTAGCAAATGCCAAGCTAATCCTGATCATATTTCCCGACTACATCCCACCTCTGGTCGTCATGGTGAGTCGTGATAGTTTTCCCAGAGATTTTGAGTACACCATGGTTACTGCGTACCTCCCGAAGGGGATACGCATAGTTCAAGCACAACAGGGCAAGATCGCAGCATTGAAGTTCAGTGAATTCAACCTAGGGTATCGCAAGAACCATAACATGCTCTCCCCATATACTTGACCAAAAAAAGGGGAAGAGCTTGAAGATAATCCCCCAACCTTGGACGATGAACCTCACGCAGTCCACCCTGCTGAACGTAATGAAAATCTCACACTTTGGAAGGAACCAGGAAGTTAACGTCTGTGTCAAGCTCCTACTTTCATGTTACCATGGTGGCTACTTATGGATAGACCGTCGTATTATAGTCGATTCGACGCTGATCCATAGGATCACCGGGTTGAGTATGCAAAGACCTGATCCGCAAGATTTCCATCTAGGGAAAGCCACATATCACGCACTAGCATAGAAGATCAAGGATACATACGAAGATGTTGAGAAAGGGATGTGAGGCTACAAGGTAGCCTCCATCCAGAATGGTGCAGTGTGCCTATCTTGTCAGTTAATTGCAAGGAAGCTAGTAAGAAAGAACAAACCCACGTAGGTCATAGGCTTTGTCATTGACCTCGCGGGGAAATGCGTGGAAGGTGTACAGATGAACTAGGTGAAGTACCTAGTTAACCAACTAGAATTAGACTATCGCGAAGCATAGGATCAGGGCTATGAGTTCCACTTTAGTTGGCTCTAGATCCTCATCGTGTTTGTTTCCTGGGAGATGCTGGAAGGTGCGACCTTCCCGTATATTGAGTCGTTCGAGCCGCTCGCTGTGAATTTCACCACGCTTTGGTAATTGAGCAATATGGGTAAACAATGGCAGTCGAACGTTGTATTTCACACATACTACCTCCAACTGAAGAGAGTCATTGAAGTAGAATCTCGCATAACGTCGAACACCTTGCATAGATTCCGACCCCTCATGAAGTTCTGCGCAGATTGACACTTCATCTATATTATTGCGCAGACAGATGAACATAAGGAGAAGCTTCAGTCGTACTACAATCTCATAGAGGAGGACTTTCAGGAGATCACTAAGGATTGGTCAGCCGACCTCCTTATCCTCATTGACCCTGTAGAGATGTCTTACTTTGAACTGGACAGCCCAGAGGATGCTAACAAAGAACATGACACACCCGAAACCAAAAGAATAAAGAAGACCAAAGAGGTCCAAGACTTAAGTAGCACCTCAGATAAGACTGCTTCAGTATCACCTAGCTGAGGGGTGGATGACGAAGTAGAAGAGATAAATGGTAAAGAAGCTGAGAAAAATCAAGGTGAAGTAACACCCCCTAGATATGAGGATGATCCTTTGAAGAAGAGGAAGGTTTCTCCCTAGAAACCCTCTTCCTGGAAGAAATCCAGAGCCACTATGACTAAGATGAAGACTGTTCTCACTATCAATGATTTTGAATTCATCATCGCAGTTGTAAACGATGTCTCGTAGGAAATATTACAAAAACAAGAAGCCAAGAAGGAGGAGATGTATGATATAATCGAAGTCGAACTCCGAGGAGTACAACAAGATCTTCAGTCCAGTCGCACAGTGTCCACTGCGCCCCTACCATCGGGAGAACCAGAGTTGGGAGATGAGCCAACCCAACTCCGCCGACTAGCAAATGCGACTGAAGCTCACCTTCGTTGCACACAAGAAGAAACAAAACAAGCCACCCAGGCCTTGAAGCATGTGCAAGGAGTACTCGTAGAACAATGACGAGCTACAGAGCAGGAGAAGGTTTCTCTCCAGACAAAAATTGAAGAAGAGAAAACACAGATTCAACAAGAAAAAGAACAGTTGCTTGCAGAGAAACTCGTAGTGAAAGAAGCAATCAACAGAGCACTCCACTCTGTGACAGGCTTAGAGCTAAAGGAAAAATACCAAGTCAAGGATCAAGTAGAGAAGATCGTGGAAGATATCCAACAAGTACAACAAATAATAGTAGACTTAGAGCTTTGCATAGTGCCCGACACCTGGCAGGACGTAAGGGATCAAAGAGAAGCAACAACCCGGAGCACAATTGAGAGAATAATGTCCCTTGCCATGGAATGTAACAAACTGAGTGATCGCAGTGCCCAGATGTATGAGCGACTCACTGAACATCCAGAACTGAAGGCACTAGCATCACAACTCCAGGCGACGAAGCAACAAGAAGAAACAATACAGGAACAGTTGAAGCCCCTATCAGTTCTTGAATGGATGAAGTGATCCCAAGAGCAGCGCAGTGCTCAACAGTAGGTTCACACCATTTATAGCAGATTCATGGAAGTGACTCAAAAGATACAACCTGTATAGGATGAGACTTACCAACTGTTCACAGATATTGAAGGCCAAGGAGCAAAACTGGAGCAAGTCGTCATTGTAGCTGAACAACACCTAGAGGGACCTGTCAACGAAGCAGACATCAAAGAGTTCATTGAACAAGAGGCCATGGCACAACAATAAGTCTAAGTAGCTCGAGCCAAGCTCAAGTCTTTTGAATCATAGCTACCCAGATCTGAGTGACCGAGGACGAGTCACATGTGAGTGTTGGGGGCCTGTTGGCCCTTGAACAAGTTTTGAGGATTCTTGGTCATGTTTGACCTACTTTTGGGACTTCGAGAGGATATCTAAGGTAGAGCGCAAGACGAAGCAGAGATCACAGGATCTTGGCCCCTGCTTTAGGGATTTTTGGGTTTTGGGCTTATGTAACAGGTATGGGAATGTCGACCCATGGGTTTACCCATGCTTAGGCATATTTTGTAATGTATAAATAGAAAGTTGTGCAATGTAAGAAGTACCCGTAGCTGAGTGCTAGTACTAGATATGTGCAATAAGATGCGATTAAGAATTGCAGAGCTAAGTGTAGGTCATTTGTAGTGCTTTGTGCATAGAATGTTTAAGGCTTTGTGCCTAGATCTACTTGGGGAAGGAGGATCTGGTGGAGTGCGCACAGATCTCCTGTCCCATGCGGAGCAGGGTCTTGATTCTTGGTGCCTGTAAGAAGCTTGACCAAAGATAATTAAGAAGATAAGATTTGGTGGACATAGCCCCAGGGTGGGGGTGAACCACGTATATGTTGTGTTGCTATGCTTTGTGCGATGTATTGATGTATTTATGTGTTTACTTGCTTAGTTCTTTGATATAGATGAATGATAGATGAATCTATTGATGCTATGTGATTAATAGTAATAATGAATGCTAGATCAGGTCTTTGTGGATGTACTTAGTGTTGGAGTATTTTGTATACTTCAAATACAAGTTTGGCATGATGCAGAATGTCTCTCTTGTTGAGAGGGAGTGTTGATGTTTGGACAACATCTGGAAGACATTCTCTTAGAATAATAATTAATAATATAATAATTGATTACTAAATATTATATATAATAGGTAAATGATAATAATAAATAGTTATTGATTATTTAAGGGACGCATCCTTTCATGGATGGTCACCATATGTTCCCTATATATGGAACACTCATCATTGTAATAATATATTGATTATATCTCATATGAAGAAAAACAACATTTTTTAAGTCCCAAGCTCGTGTGTTTCTAATGTATTCATAAATATAATTCATACTTTTTTGGTTATATGTATGCGTGCTCATGTTTCTATCTCTGCAACTTCATTTAAGCTATTTGTATGGGGTTCTCAGTAGTGTTTAGTTTCATTTTATAGCCCATTTGGTTTCTATAGTTTGCTCCTAGATATGATATGATATGATATGATAGACTAATTATAGATTAGATTTATTTTCATACATAGTATTCATCTACATCTTTACATTGCATAACCATTCAGTTTCACCCTCATAACCAACAATGTTAGTCGGGTCAAATTCTGGATGGGTCTTCTAAACCAAAAGGTGCATAGTCTGATTGGGATCGTGTACCGGGGAGTACCACTTATTGTTGAAGGGTGAATTTTACCTCACCAACATAATTGGTGCTAGAAGGAGGGCCAAATTTTATGGCTTACATAAACGATATGCACAATCATGATCAATCCTATGAGAACAACCCTATTTCGACTCTTTTCCCACGTAGAATTCCTAAATAGGAAATTACCTACAAAGACATGAACCCTAATTTTTAAAGTGCCATAGGTAGTCTTGAAATTCATACAGAAACTTGGTTTCGTGTACACAAGAAATTTCACCGAAACTCATTGTATCACCCATGCTTACGTAAAATTACTTAGTAAGCTTCCAACAGCTTCAGATCTCCCCATGAGAAAAGCTACCCATGTAAAATGACTGGGCAACCATCCCAATATTTTTGTTGACTATGTGGAAGACCTCATTGAAAATGCCTTACAAGAGGTTCTAGTACCCTTAATCTGTTTTGCCCCTACCCCTCCATAATATGAACACAACGTTAAAGACGAAAACCCTGAAGTCACCATCCAACAAATCATGGGTGAACACCAAGAGAAAAGGACAGTAATCTCGCCTTGGATGTTAGAAGGATCTCTAAATTTAGCTAGACCCTTTCATGAGATGCCAAGAAAATATGACAAGGTCCTTCCCAAATTTGATCTGGACAAACCTAGCTTGCCAGAGGATCAAATAAAAGACTTCTTCTTAGCCAATCACTTTCCGAATGTCCAACATGAAGACATGGTTTGTAGGGTTTTTTCTTACACCTTTTCTGAAAAAGCATCTATCTGGTACTAGTCTTCCACCTAATTCCATTACCTATTGGGAACACTTTGAGAAGGTTTCTATTAGAAAATTTGGTGAACGGAGAACAACCACATCATTGTATAGAGTTAGGAGACATTTAAATGGATAAAATGGAAAAATTAATGGATTTCAATCAACGATTTCTCACGGTTTTAACTAAGTTTATTGACAACACAACTCTGTCACAATCCTTAGCCATTGAGTATTACACTTCGACTCTTTTCCCTTCTATAGGCATGTTCGTCAAGTGAGTTAATAGAAACACCTTGGCACTGAATTTGGATGAAGCTGAAATAATAGAAAGGGAGTTATCCTCATATGACCACCATTCACACTCTAAGGAAATTAGGTCAGCTGGAAAGTAACCTTTATTTCTAGTAAAGTCGCATGAAAAGGAACCTAAAGATATTGATATCGTGGTGAAGTTGGTAAAAAAAAATTTGAATGAAGTTGTAGATCTTAAAAAAAATGTTGGCAAAGGATTTTCTAGACCTAGAACTTTTGACCCATTTTTTAAGAGAAACAACAATCCACCTAGACCGCTTGAAGATCCTCACGTTGCATTGAATCTAAATATCTTCGGTAGAGATAATTTATGCATATATCACCAACAAAACCATTATGAGAAAACATGTCCTGAGTGGGTAAATTCCATGACTTTGGTTATAAATCAGTTGTTATACCAACAAAGTTTGGACGACGAACAACCGAGTAACATAGTGAATGATGATACCAATGAGGATCCTCCCCCATACGTTACTATGTTCCTTTGGGACTGGTGTATAGACTCAGATGATGAGAAAATAGAAGAATTTTTTGTTGAAAATACACCAACAATAAAGGTTGTCCCTAGATATTACAATTTGTGTAGAAAGGGTCCAGTCCCTAGCATCTTCTCTTCCCAAGACACTGGCGTTCCACTCAGGAAAATTGCACCTCCTATTACTACTCCAAAGTCAAGTATCTCAACCCAGACTAAAGGAAAAAACAAAGTTGATACGGTTATTCTGGGTAACATCGACAAACCAAGTACATCCAACCCAGCTATGAACAATGTCAAGTACAACACATATGTACCCAACAACAAGACCAGTGGCACACAATTGAACCCAACAATAAGTAGACTAAAAAGGTAAGCTTTAGATTACAACACCATAGAGGACATAAAGAAAATGAAAGTCGATATCTCTATGTTGGATATATGCTCATTGCCACAAGAACGTGACCTTACATCATGCCTTTAAAACTAATAATTCTCGGGAGAAAATCATGGCAACCACTTACAGTGTTCCCAAAACTGTTGAAGCAAAAGAAGTCCACCAGGTGGAAATCAAAGAAACGATAATAACAACAAGTATAGGTGCTCACTCGTAATCTCAGGTACCTCCTTTCATGCTTATGTATGAAATTTTCAATTTCAATGTACATAATTTATTAGCTGACTTTGGTGCCTCATCAAACATCATGCGATAAGCAGTCTTCCAAAATATAAACATTGTCATGTAGTTAACCAAAACAAGAATCATACAGTTAGACAAGACATATGTCAAAGTGAAAGGACAACTTAAATATGTCTTAATTAGCCTTGCATATGAACCTAGAGTACATCAAATTATTGATATTGTTATGGTTGATATACGTGAAATTTATGGCTTGTTTTTAAGAAGACATTGGTTGGCTAAACTCCAGGGATATTTTTCAACTGAATGGTACCATATGTGGCTTCCTTATACAGGTAAACCGAACTAGATCCATGTGGACATTGAATCTAACTTGAAGCACATGGTAAATGAGCTGGAAGGTAAAAACAAACCCATCAACTTTGTTCCCACTGTTCTAGGTGACTATTTTTTGGAAACTGATCACGGTTTCTATGAAGCACAAACACTTGAAATACAACCATATTTACAATCCAAACTCCTTCCACGAACACATAAAAATGCTTGTACCATATTAACTAACTTAGGTTTTAACGCAACTAACGAAACTAAGATTACTAACATGTGGTCCATGTTTTTTTATGGCTCCAGGTCATAAGAAGGAGTCGGGGTTCGATGTGTGTTAATCAATCATGAACAAGGTAAGATGCTCATATCATGTTGCCTAGAATTTGAATGCACCAATAACACTGTAGAATATGAAGCCTTAGTCCAAGGTCTAAAAAAGGCCATTGAGCTTAAGGTAAAGTACGTCAAATAATTCATTGATTCAGAAATAATCATTCGATAGGTAAGAAATACCATTCATTGGCTGTCACCACATCTAAAATGATATCAACAAGAGGTATGGAATCTGCTCTTCTCTTTCAACACATTCAATATTACTTCTATACCTTGTAATCAAAATATTGACACATATATATTGGCCAACAAAATGTCTAGGTTTATGCCCCCTAGTGATGGTTTTTCCGTTGAAAGGCTTTTCAGGCCTTCAATACCAGATAACATCCGGAATTGATGAGTATTCAACGATGATACTCAAAATATCAATTTTCTCGACAACTTAGATCTCTTCCAATATTTTGTTATTGACGATGAATCCCATCAACAAGACCTTCATAATTACCAGGATGAGACAAGTAAAGTCAAATAAAATTGCATCCCAAAGAATTTGTTGACACTCAAAAACTATTTTATTTACAGACTAAGTTTAAAAGGCTAGCTAACCCAAAGACCAACAATTCAACCATGATGCATTTTTTGGTCAATCTAGGGACTTCTGAACAACCCAAGTATGTCAACCTAAGCACCTGATATTCAAAGGCAAAAAAACACACATTTACAAAGCTATTCAAGAAGTATCAAGATGTGTTCGCATGTACTTATGACGATCTCAATACTTATGACACCCGAATAATTCAACATGTGATCCCAATTAGAAAAGGTGACAAACAATTCTAGAAAAGCTCATAAAGATACATCTGACTCTTGAACCAATTATCTAGAAATAACTGAAGAAACCGTTAGATGCTCTAATCATTTTCAAGGTCCATCATTCAACTTGGGTGTCAAATATAGTGTATGTCAAAAAGAAGTCAGGAAAAATTAGGATATGTATAGATTTCTGGAACCTGAACTGATATTCTGACAAAGATAACTCTTAGTCCCCCCCCCCCCCACCATGGAACAAATCTTGCAACTCCTCTCTGGCTCTGAGATGTTTTCTCTATTGGATACAACTAGGTTCTCTTCGTAGAACAAGACCAATTGAAAAACACATTCAGAACTAAGTGGGGAACATACACATATAGAAGGATTCCCTTTTGTTTGGTAAATGAAGGCACTGCTTTTCAAAGGGCTATGTATATTTCCTTCAAAGGATTAATCGATAAAAGTGTGGTGGTATACCTCAACGATGTCATGGTTTATTCAAAGAAAAGGGAAGATCATCCAAGACATTTGAAACAAATATTTGAACGATGCAGAAAGTATGGGATCTCAGTGAATCCCAAGAAGACTATTTTTGTCGTTTCAAAAGTTAAACTATTAGGGCATGTGATTTCCAAAAATGGAATTTCGGTGGACCCGAAAATAACTAAAGGTATTATGCAAATCCCTCTACCACATAGAAAGAAGTCAATGCAATCTTTTTTAGTCAAGATCAAATTTGTAAGAAGATTTGTCTTAGACTTCGTCGAAATTGCTAAACCGCTTCAATGAATGATTAAAAAAGTAGTTCAGTTTAAATGAACATATGTCAATAAAGAGGCTTTTCAAAATATCAAAGCCACTATAGCCGCTACACCATCTCTATGAAGTCCAGATTTCACTAAGGAATTCTTGTTATACACCTTTGATCTGATGATTCCCTTGCAGCAGTGCTCACACATAAAGATGAGCGAGGAAATGAATACCCTGTCGCATTCGTGAGCACTAGATTACAAGGTGTTGA
>JZKD02S1675918.1:251417-272749 GCA_000966675.3 Picea glauca
AAGCTCATGTGTTTCTAATGTATTCATAAATATAATTCATACTTTTCTGGTTATATGTATGTGTGCTCATGTTTCTATCTCTACAACTTCATTTAAGCTATTTGTATGGGGTTCTTGGTAGAGTTTAGTTTCATTTTATAGCCCATTTGGTTTCTATAGTTTGCTCCTAGATATGATATGATATGATAGACTAATTATAGATTAGATTTATTTTCATACATAGTATTCATCTACATCTTTGCATTGCATAACGATTCATTTTCACCCTCATAACCAACAATGTTAGTTGGGTCAAATTATGGATGGGTATTCTAAACCAAAAGGTGCATAGTCTGATTGGGATCGTGTACCGGGGAGTACCACTTACTGTTGAAGGGTGAATTTTACCTCACCAACGTAATTGGTGCTAGAAAGAGGGACAATTTTATGGCTTACATAAACAATATGCACAATCGTGATCAATCCTCTGAGAACAACCCTATTCCGACTCTTTTCCCACGTAGAATTCCTAAATAGGAAATTACCTACAAAGACATGAACCCTAATTTTTAAAGTGCCATAGGTAGTCTTGAAATTCATACAAAAACTTGGTTTCGTGTACACAAGAAATTTCACAAAAACTCGTTGTATCACCCATGCTTACGTAAAATTACTTAGTAAGCTTCCAACAGCTTCAGATCTCCCCATGAGAAAAGATACCCATGTAAAATGACTGGGCAACCATCCCAATATTTTTGTTGACTATGTGGAAGACCTCATTGAAAATTCCTTACAAGAGGTTATGGTACCCTTAATCTATTTCTCCCCTACCCCTCCATAATATGAACACAACGTTAAAGACGAAAACCCTGAAGTCACCATCCAACAAATCATGCGTGAACACCAAGAGAAAAGGACAATAATCTTGCCTTGGATGTAAGAAGGATCTCTAAATTTAGCTAGACCCTTGCATGAGATGCCGAGAAAATATGACAAGGCCCTTCCCAAATTTGATCTGGATAGACCTAGCTTGCCAGAGGATCACATAAAAGACTTCTTCTTAGCCAATCACTTTCTGAATGTCCAACATGAAGACATGGTTTGTAGGGTTTTTTCTTACACCTTTTCTGAAAAAGCATCTACCTGGTACTAGTCTTCCACCTAATTCCATTACCTATTGGGAACACTTTGAGAAGGTTTCTATTAGAAAATTTGGTGAACGGAGAACAACCACATCATTGTATAAAGAGTTAGGAGACATTTAAATGGATAAAACGGAAAAAGTAATGGATTTCAATCAACAATTTCTCACGGTTTTAACTAAGTTTGTTGACAACACAACTCTGTCACAATCCTTAGCCATTGAGTATTACACTTCGACTCTTTTCCCTTCTATAGGCATGTTTGTCAAGTGAGTTAATAGAAACACCTTGGCACTAAATTTGGATGAAGTTTAAATAATAGAAAGGGAGTTATCCTCATATGACCACCATTCACACTCTAAGGAAATTAGGTCAGCTGGAAAGTAACCTTTATTGCTAGTAAATTCGCATGAAAAGAAACCTAAAGATATTGATATCGTGGTGAAGTTGGTAAAAAAAAAATTGAATGAAGTTGTAGATCTTAAAACAAATGTTGGCAAAGGATTTTCTATACCTAGAAATTTTGATCCATTTTTTAAGAGAAACGACAATCCACCTAGACCGCTTGAAGATCCTCAAGTTGCATTGAATCTAGATATCTTCAGTAGAGATAATTTATGCTTATATCACCAACAAAACCATTATGAGAAAACATGTCCTGAGTGGGTAAATTCCATGACTTTGGTTATAAATCAGTTGTTATACCAACAAAGTTTGTATGACGAACAACCGAGTAACATAGTGAATGATGATACCAATGAGGATCCTCCCCCATACGTTACTATGTTCCTTTGGGACTGGTGTATAGACTCAGACGATGAGCAAATAGAAGAATTTTTTGTTGAAAATACACCAGCAGTAAAGGTTGTCCCTAGATATTACAATTTGTGTAGCAAGGGTCCAGTCCCTAACATCTTCTCTCCCCAAGACACTAGCGTTCCACTTAGGAAAATTGCACCTCCTATTACTACTCCAAAGTCAAGTATCTCAACCCAGACTAAAGGAAAAAACAAATTTGATACGGTTATTTTGGGTAACATCGACAAACCAAGTACATCTAACTCAACTATGAACAGTGCCAAGTACAACACATATGTACCCAACAACAAGACCAGTGGCACACAATCGAACCCAACAATAAGCAGACTAAAAAGGTAAGCTTTAGATTACAACACCATAGAGGACATAAAGAAAATGAAAGCCAATATCTCTATGTTGGATATCTTCTCATTGCCACAAGAATGTGACCTTACATCATGCCTTTAAAACTAATAATTCTCGGGAGAAAATCATGGCAACCACTTACAGTGTTCCCAAAACTATTGAAGCAAAAGAAGTCCACCGGGTGGAAATCGAAGAAACGATAATCACAGCAAGTATAGGTGTGCACTCGTAATCTCACGTACCTCCTTTCATGCTTATGTATGAAATTTTCAATTTCAATGTACATAATTTATTAGCTGTCTTTGGTGCCTCATCAAACATCATGTGCTAAGAAGTCTTCCAAAAGATAAACATTGTCATGTAGTTAACCAAAACAAGAATCATACAGTTAGACAAGACATATGTCAAAGTGAAAGGACAACTTAAAGATGTCTTAATTAGCCTTGCATATGAACCTAGAGTACATCCATTTATTGATATTGTTATGGTTGATATATGTGAAATTTATGGCTTGTTGTTAAGAAGACACTGGTTGGCTAAACTCCAGGGATATTTTTCAACTGAATGGTACCATATGTGGCTTCCTTATAAAGGTAAACCGAACTAGATCCATGTGGACATTGAATCTAACATGAAATACACGGTAACTGAGCTGGAAGGTAAAAACAAACCCATCAACTTTTTTCCCATTGTTCTAGGTGACTATTTTTTTGGAAACTGATCACGGTTTCTATGAAGCATAAACACCTGAAATACAACCATATTTACAATCCAAACTCCTTCCACGAACACATAAAAATGCTTGTACCATATTAACTAACTTAGGCTTTAACGCAACTAACGAAACTAAGATTACTAACATGTGGTCCATGTTTTTTTATGGCTCCGGGTCATAAGAAGGAGTCGGGGCTGGATGTGTGTTAATCAATCATGAAAAAGGTAAGATGCTCATATCATGTTGCCTAGAATTTGAATGCACCAATAACACTATATAATATGAAGCCTTAGTCCAAGGTCTAAAAAATTCCATTGAGCTTAAGGTAAAGTACGTCAAATAATTCATTGATTCAGAAATAATCATCCGATAGGTAAGAAATACCATTCATTGTCTGTCACCGCATCTAAAATGATATCAACAAGAGGTATGGAATCTTCTCTTCTCTTTCAACACATTCAATATTACTTCTATACCTTGTAATCAAAATATTGACACAGATATATTGGCCAACACAACGTCTAGGTTTATGCCCCCTAGTGATGGTTTTTCCGTTGAAAGGATTTTCAGGCCTTCAATACCAGATAACATCCGGAATTGACGAGTATTCAACGATGATACTCAAAATATCAATTTTCTCGGCAACTTAGATCTCTTCCAATATTTTGTTATTAACGATGAATCTCATCAACAAGACCTCCATAATTACCAGGATGAGACAAGTAAAGTCAAATAAAATTGCATCCCAAAGAATTTGTTGACACTCAAAAAATTATTTTATTTACAAACTAAGTTTAAAAGGCTAGCTAACCCAAATACCAACAATTCAACCATGATGCATTTTTTGGTCAATATAGGGACCTCTAAACAACCCAAGTATGTCAACCTAAGCACCTGATATTCAAAGTCGAAAAAGAACACATTTACAAAGCTATTCAAGAAGTATCACGATGTGTTCGCATGTACTTATGACGATCTCAATACTTATGACACCCAGATAATTCAACATGTGATCCCAATTAAAAAAGGTGCCAAACAATTCCAGAAAATCTCATAAAGATACATCTGACTCTTGAACCAATTATCTAGAAATAACTGAAGAAACCGTTAGATGCTCTAATCATTTTCAAGGTCCATCATTCAACTTGGGTGTCAAATATAGTGTATGTCAAAAAGAAGTCGGGAAAAATTAGGATATGTATAGATTTCTGGAACCTGAACTGATATTCCGACAAAGATAACTCCTAGTCCCCCCCCCATGGAACAAATCTTGCAACTCCTCTCTGGCTCTGAGATGTTTTCTCTATTGGATACAACTAGGTTCTCTTCGTAGAACTAGACCAATTGAAAAACATATTCAGAACTAAGTGGGGAACATACACATATAGAAGGATTCCCTTTTGTTTGGTAAATGAAGGCACTGCATTTCAAAGGTCTATGTATATTTGCTTCAAAGGATTAATCGATAAAAATGTGGTGGTATACCTCAATGATGTCATGGTTTATTCAAAGAAAAGGGAAGATCATCCAAGACATTTGAAACAAATATTTGAACAATGCAGAAAGTATGGGATCTCAGCGAATCCCAAGAAGACTATTTTTGTCGTTTCAAAAGTTAAACTATTAGGGCATGTGATTTCCAAAAATGGAATTTCGGTGGACCCGAAAAGAACTAAAGGTATTATGCAAATCCCTCTACCACATAGAAAGAAGTCAATGCAGTCTTTTTTAGGCAAGATCAAATTTGTAAGAAGATTTGTCTTAGACTTCGCCGAAATCGCATTCGTGAGCACTAGATTACAAGGTGTTGAAATAGACTACCCACCAGTGGACAAACAAAATTTTGTTGTCCACAAAGAAATTAAACAATTCAGATCTTACATTTTGAAGAATCACACTAAAGTCATCGTCCCTCATCTAGAGGTTAGGTCCCTTTTTGTTCAAAGGAAGTTGGGACTTGGGAGAGAGACAAGGTAATTGGATGATAGCCCTGGAAGAATATGACTTGGAATTTAAACCAACTAACATTGTGAAAGTTCAACACCTTTTCAAATTAGTGACACAAAATAAAGGGGATGAAAATCAAGAAGAGGATGGATGKCAAGTGGAGCCAAATATGTACACACAACAAGTTYCTTAAATTCTAGTTGTTGAAGGTTCATATTATAACGACCTCAAATATTATCTTCATCACGATGTGACACCATAACACCTCAATGGTAAGAGAAAAATAGYGCTCAGACTAAAATCTTTACGATATCAGATGGTGCATGGTGTCTTGTTTCGAAAGAACTATGATGGAGTACTACTTCGATGTTTCGAAAAACAAGATGTTGACAGAGTCCTTAAAGACATGCATGATGGACCAATAAGAGGTCGTTTTTTAGGAGATACAACAGGTCATAATATATTGAGAGTTGGATATTATTGGACTACATTGTTCAAGGACACTCACACGTACTCACAAAGTTGTGAAGCATGCCAAAAATACATAGGAAAAGAGTATAATCCAATTGTTCTGCTTCAACCTATTGTTGTTGAATCACCCTTTGAACAATGGGGGTTGGAAATTGTTGGTGATATTAACCCTCATTCTTCCAAGAAACATAGGTATATCCTAACTTCCACTGATTATTTCAATCGCTAGACTGAAGCAATTCTTCTCACTAAAGTGAATGATGAAGTGGTAACAAATTTCCTTGAACACCACATTATCACTAGGTTTGGATTGCATAACTCTCCTATTTTTTTATAATGAAACATATTTCTCATCACTAAAATTATCTGAGTTTTCTTTGGAAAAGGGGATTACTTTGAAATACATATCCAACTATTACCCTCAGGGAAATGCTATGTCTGAGTCCACAAAAAAGAACCTTGTCTGAATCTTTAAGCGAACTATATTTGATCACTAGAGAAACTGACATAACACTTTACCCAATGCCTTCTGGTTCGATCACGTCACCCCCGAGGCCTCAATATGGACTTCTCTGTATTTTCTTTTCTATGGGAAAATAAATTATTTTACCCCAAAACATCTATCTTCCTTCCCTACAACTCACCCAACAATCTCATGGGAGAGAATGTCTCGTCATCCAAAGACATATTGATACCTTACTAACTTATAAGAAAATCGTCCCAAGGCAAAAAACAATTTCAAAACTCATCAACAGACCATTAAGCGCAGGTTTGATAAAAATTCTACCAGTGAGAAAGATTTCCAGGTTGGAGATCTAGTCCTTAAATGGGACAAGCCGCATGAGGATAAAGGAAAACATTCAAAATTCCAGCAATTAATGCTTGGGCCCTTCATGATCAAAGAAAATATTGGCCAAGGAACCTACTGGTTACAAATGCTTGAAGGGGAAGTTGACCTCCTCCCCATAAATGGCCAAATCCTGAAACACTACATCAACTAGCCTCCATGACAACTCCATCATTGTATATAAATAAAGAGTTTGTTTTCTCACTTTTATTTCCTGCTCGGTTTTACTTTGATTTCTGTTTGTTTCGGAACTCAATATTTCTATCTTGTTTAATTTTCATGCTTTAATTTTTCTCTCTTGAAAAAATGTTGCCCTGAATCTCTCAAATTCTTGATATCTTAGTCATGGACATTCATCTAAATTGTAGCATAGTTAGTGCCAATAGCCTAAAAATCTGTGACCTGACTTCTAGACATAATTCATCCTTAGTTTTATAGATGTGACCTGTATCACTCTAAGTCAAATATAGTAGAGGAACATAACTCATTAGTATATGAGCATTGTATGTTTAAGCAAGACAAAGTGAGGAACCAAGGGCTTAGCCTAAGAACATATTTGTATATTGTTTAGACTAAGAGGAAACGGTTTGGGAAAAGACATTTGTAGTATTTCAAAGAATGTTACTCGGGGAGTTCTCTCATCTATAATCAATTTGGAAACTTTCACTATCACATGTGTCATCCTTAGTGCCCCTAAAGGAAAACTAGAACCCCCCCATCCACCTCTTGCTAAGCACAAGAGAATTAAAATCTAAAAGGGAAAGGCTTGGGGAAAGACATTCTAGATCACATGGAACATGTAAATCTTTGTCGGGGCTATGGATGCTCGTTGACAGTGGAGCAAGGCGTGTGACACCGGGGCTATGGATGCTCGCTAGAAGTGGAGAAACATCAGAAAAATGCATCACAACTTGTATTTTCAATATTCTTGATGTTTCATCTCCCTATAACACTCCTTATGTCTCCCCTAGGTTGTTTCTATATAAATAAGTACGTGTTAAGAGACAATTTGTTCTAATACATGGTCCTAACATCCTTTTTGTATCATACAAACATTGTCTCATCAAAACTTGGGCTAAGGTACCCGTTCTTTCTCTTTTGAGTTGTGCATGACAACACATTATCCCTCAAAGATCCGTGATTGGATTCCATCTTACATAGATTTGAGGCTTCTCCCAATGTGTCGCCATTTTTTGTTCCAGGCACTACAACTCTCCATTTTCACATAATCTATTTGCAAAATACTTCCAAGAAAATGGAGCCCCTTATATTTTCTGGATTTGAAGATTATTCAAATTATATCTTATTAATGAACTCTTTCCCTTGATTTAAACTTGCTCTTCAAGCTTCACCCTAGAAACCCTAGTTCTCCTCAAGACCTTTGTGGCAACTTTTCTCCACTGCTTCCCGCCCGCTATAACACTATGTTATCTCTTCAATAGATCATCAGTATGACCATAGATCCTGTTAGTTGAGCCTTATGGTTGCGCCTCAATGTAGTCTTGGACCCACCAGTGTTACTCGCGTGACCTTGGCATCAAACCAAGTTGCTCAGTACTGATACATAGGAATTAAAAAAGCATGACCTTGACCTTAATCGGGGGTTTTCCACATACTCAGAATTTTTTAAATACCTACTCGGAATTCCCAAGACAAAGAAGGTCGAACTTCTCACAACTAGGGTTTTTGATTCCATACTTAAGCTAGAACTTGAACCAAGACTTAGCGCAAAAATGATGCAACTTCCATTGCTTTCGGGAACTATCGTACTATTTCCCCCGCCTCCATTGGAAGCTTCTCCCTGGACTCTCCCTATAGCTATTGATGAAGCTTACATAAACTCCCCGGATCTCCACTCTGACCTTTCAGGGTAATTCTTATCAACTCCTTTGATATATTAGAGAAGGTCATACCAACTGCTTCGATACATCAGAGGAGTTCAGGATAATTTGGCCAATTATTTTGATCTCCCCAATATTTTGGAACCCTTAGCATTAACTCCTCCGACTACTTCGAAGGAGTTGAGGTAAACTCTCTTGTTTCCCCCACATCACACTCTCCTCATCGACAATGGAGAAGTTAAATCCAAATTCATCGACATCTTCGACACCATTCACTTGATCAACATTGATGTGCATTAGAGATCTTACCACCAACTATCCTGATTGATATAGATCGTTGACATTTTTCAGTAACTTACCCCGTGTCCATTGGAGCATTTGGCATTAACCTTCTGATAGTCATTGAAATAGTTCGTAAGAACTCCTCTGATTCTAACTTTTGGGCATCTTTTAAGCCATTTTCTTTTCTACCTCTCATCAAAGTGTTCACCATGCCAACCATTATACTTTTGTCATTGGATGACGATCTTCCACCTAGCATCAACTCAAGCGAATCCTCGGGTAGTTGAATATACTTAGATAAATCAGTTTTATATATCGGTTATATTTTTTATCCTTACACCAATTCCATATTCACTTGAATGTTCAGACATGTCTCCAAGAAAGAAACTGACCAACAAAGGGCGAACCACTGAGGCCTCCAGAAGTTGTCGATAGAATGAAAATGAACCTGAAACTCATAGGGCCATGTATGATGACACCATTGGACTCTTAGAAAAGGAAGGAGATGCACTTAGATAGGGATACGTGTACTAGATGTTCAAAGAGAATAACATATATGTCGATGTCGAAGACTAAGATGAATTAAGGATCTTCAAAAATATTAGGAGGTCTGGGATATTCAGAGTAGCAACCCACGTCATCGTGTTCCCTTGCACTGAATCCATTACTTGGATCCTAAAGAATGTAGATTTGAGGAACAAATATATTTGTAACTCTAGAAAGGAACCCATATCATCGTTTCGGCATGAATACTTAGCAAAATGCTATCACCCCGACAAAAGGACTAATAAGTTGGACAACAAACTTCTCGATGAGTTTGACTACATAGCTAAGGAACTATTCCCCAAATGGTTCAAGGTAGACAAGCAATTCAAGCATAGACCCAAGGGAGAGTATCCTACGACAACACTAAGAAGGACTTATCATTGCATGGTAGTAATGTTATGCAGGCTATATGGGGAGGATGATGCCTCCCATTTCTCCTTGTCATACATGCCATTGATTTATTACTATGAGGACAACCAATTGTTGTTCAATTGGGATGGCATCCTGTCGACCAAACTAACAAACGCCATCATTGTAGTTTCAAAATCCCAASCAAGATCCTTCTCTAGTTTCCACATGTCTTCATGCCTCTTGGATATCATGTGCATATCCCACCAATATCCAAAGATGGGGTGGAAATGGTAACCATCATATGAATCCATTCACATTTACTGCAAAGTGTTATGGGAGTACAAATACATGACCAAATTTCAGAAGATCCGCAAACACTTTCTGGCTCCTCTGTACGAGTTTGTATCTTGCACACCAGTCCCATGCATGATCGATAAAGCAATAATTTTCATAAAAATGATTTGTGATTGGTACCTTATGGAGAATGGTACTTATATTAGGGTGCATGGTGCCATGAAATCCCTCCATCTCCTGCCTCTATTTGTACCAGAAAAACTAGTGCTCTAGGAGGTGACATATCAAACAGTCATCGATGGAGTAGGAGGAATACTATATCGAGGCAATGATCCAGATTTAAGAGCGGAACAAACTGATTAATAGACTGAATAAAATAAACATAGAGATATGAAGAACAACACAAATATCTAGTGAACAATATCTTCTATTTAATAAATGAAATAGGCTGAAACTATAAAACTGCAGAACTGAAACACTTGCTCGAATGGTGGTATCTATCTTTGAGAAGAGATGTAGCTAATATGTGCATTTGTCTGAGCATAATGATTAAAATGAGGCTCCAGAGGCCTTTTCAACATTGCTCATGAATGACAAAGCCCTAAATATCCAAAAACCTAAACCTAGGAGATGAAACACCAAAATTTAGGTGGGCCCCTAGGGGTAATTTGGTACCTCAACTTCCCAGGGTCGTTACTTTTGCATACGACCTTCGTTTTAGGTGCGTGATATCTCGTTGGAAAGGTATTTTCGATAACTAAACATTACATTTCCAAACTCTAACTTTATCTACAATTTGACTATGGAGAGCCAACAAAATTGTTTAGGGCCCCAAAACAACCTTGGAAGTACAACAAGATGTGCTAACATGAAAACATACAAAATAAGCCAGTTCGATTACGTGGGAGGCCACCAGTATCCACCTGGAAGATGTGTAGAGATTTAGAAAGCTCTAGAAGTGTAGAACCCACAATTACAAAGAAGAACATAAGAACATGCTTAACTAAAACTTGTCAAGAGGATCCAGTTGGAATTGGTGGGTGGCCACCAATATCCACACGAATTAGTCGTCCCCCCTTAGAAAGCAATGGTCTCCATTGCATTGAGTTCCCCCATTAGGTAAGGAAACTTCTGATGAATTTGGCCTCGGCTGAGACACTTTTCTTGGCGGAGGAGTTGCCCTGCCTTAATAACCCAATAAAGATGGATCTTCTGCCGGTGAGTTCCCTTGACCTGTGTGTCCACTATCTGATCAGTGGATGCATGTTCCATGCAGTCAGGGTCGAGCTATGTTGGTGTCAGTTGTTTTGCGAGCTTTGAGGTGTCCAATAATGGTGGAAAATATGGCCGAAGGAGGTCCACATTGAACACTGGGTGCAAGCCAAGGAAGGGTGGAGTGTTGAGCTCAAAAGAATTGTTACCCACAACCTTGGTGATGGTGTAACTTTCGATGGGGCTCTGTAAGACACTCCTTCTGCAAATGTAACCAGAATTTGTCTCCAACCTGAAACTGGTGTGATACCATGTGTTGATCATGGTGTTTCTTGTACTTAGCATTGGCTTTCTGCAAAATCTCATGGACCTGTTGGTGGATGTGTTGAATCCTCTCAATGAATCTTGTAGTTTTGTTGGTCTCAAACTGAACATGGGAAGAGCATGTCTGTGTGGTTTCAAGGGGTAGTGCAACATAAATGGGGCCCAAGGGTTGGAATTCTTGTCCCACCTGAAATGGGCTATGGTCAATGGAGCTATAGAGAGCTACGATGTAACTATGTTGAACATAGGGGATACTCTCATCCCATGTACGTGGATGCTTAGAGTTGTACATGCGCATGATGTGCACAATCATTTGATTGACGACCTCTATTTGGTCGTCTGTTTTGGGGTGGAAAGAAGTGGATTTAGTGAGCTTGGTGTCCAACAATGACCAAAGAATCGACCAAAAATTTTCGAGGAACCTGTTGTCCCGGTCAAAGATGATGGTTTGTGGTATCCCAAAATGGACCCACACTCGTTTGAGGAAGAGCTTGGCAGTATCTATCATTTTGATTTTCTTCTTGTAGGCTGTGAGAATGGCCATCTTCGAAAACCGATCAATGACCACAGATACACAATCATTGTCGTGTTTGGTGGATGGAAGGATAGACATGTAATCCATCGAGATGAAGGCTTCCCGGGGGTAGGAAGAGGGGTGTATAATCCTTGCTTCTTGATGGTTGGCTTGGAAATGGCACATGCAGTGCAATATTTGATATACTTATTGAACTCCTGTCAAAGTTTTTGCCAATAAAAATGTTTCTGGGGAATGGCCACAGTTTTCTCCACACCAAAATGTCCTGCCATCCGAATGTAGTGGGCTTCCAAAATCATCTTTTCCTACTCGCTTGTAGGAACACATAGATGGCCCAGATGGCATAAAAACTCATCCTGAATGTGAAAATCGGTGACAGACGCGCCTGTACCCAAGAGTTGATAGGTGGTGGCGAAGTTTAAATCTTGTTGATAAAGTTGGGGCCACTCAGATGCCTCATGTCCATAGGAATGGAGCATACAAGTGAGTGCAGCCACATGAGGTCGACTGAGGCAACCAATGACGTGATTGGTGCTCCTTTTCTTATACTTGATGTTGAGATGGAACTGTTGTAGGTAGGTGGACCACTTTTGATGGCGGTCATTAAGTAACTTCCCCTGTGTCTGTATGAACTGTAGAGGCTTCTAATCAGTGTCGATGATCGTCTCCCTTCCCATAATGTAATGTTTCCATTGACAACATGCTTGTACAATGGAATACATTTCCTTGTCATAGGTGGGGTATTTTTGGACAATATATGAGAGTGTCTCACTATGGTATGCCACCAGATGACCATGCTTAGTGAGAACTGCACCTACAGCATAGTTAGATGCATCAGTCTCAATGTCGAACGGTTGTTGCAGATCGAGCAAGGAGAGTACTAGACCTGAGCACAAGCAATGATTCAGATCATCAAATGATCATTGTTGTTCCTTCCCCCATGTGAAATTTTCCTGCCACCACCCTTGGTCATGTGGCTGAGAGCCCATGCAATATGGGAGAATACCAACACGAACCATCAGTAGAATTTGGCAATTACCAAGAATCTCTGAAGCTCGGTTAGTGTGGTCGGGTCTGGCCAGTCACAGATTACTTGGATCTTAGCGGGATCAACATGTACCCCATGCTCATCAACAATGTAGCCCAAGTATTAGACCCTGTTCATGTCAAAGGAACATTTTTCCAAGTTGGTATATAGCTTGTGTTGCCGCAAAGTGCTCAAAACCTGTTGAATATGTCGCATGTGCTCCTCCCAAGTTCTGTTGAAGATGAAGATGTCATCCAAATATACCACCACAAAAGAGTTGGTGAAGGGTCTCAATACATCATCCATCAACCCGATGAAAGTGGTTGGTGCATTTGTTAGGACAAAGGGCATGACCAACCATTTGAAGAGACCTTCTTTAGATTCGAAAGTTGTCTTCCAGACATCAATTGGTTCGATGGGAACTTAGTGGTAGCCAGACTTTAGGTCAATCTTGCTGAAAAAGTTTGCCCCCTTGAGTTGGTCAAGAAGGTCATCAATCTTTGGAATTAGGTACCAGTTTATGACTGTGATTTTGTTTAATGCCTTGTAATCAATGCAGAGTCGTCAAGTCCCATCCTTCTTCTGCACCAGTACAATCGGGCTTTCGCAAGGGGAGGAGTTGGGTCTGATGTGCCCCTTTTGAAGAAGCTCTTGGATATGACGCTTGATTTCGTCAGTTTCCATCAGTGAGCGATGATATACTGGTCCATTAGGTAGAGGTGCATCGGGGGTTAGATCAATTGGATGCTTGACTTAGTAGTGCGTCGGTACCCCATTGGGTGAGGAGAATATGTCTTTGTACTCTACCACGGTCCTATCCACTTGCTTCTGTTGTAAAGAGAGGCTCTGTGTAGAGGCCACATATGTGGCGACGACCTTCTGCTTACTGTGAGCACTAATCACAAAGAAGATGAACTTCTTTGTCTGTGAAATGACCTTACTGCATTTCTTAGCAAAGATTAAAGAAATAGCGGTAGGCAGCGCTACTTCTGGTATCCTGTATAATTGTCTACCCAAAGTAATAATAACACTGTGGGGTCTAGACTCATACACAACACAATGCTTCCACAAATATGGTTTTCTTAAAAGAACATCACAAACTTCAAGGGGAGAAATATCACACAATACCTCATCTTTGAAAGGCTTGATGTTGTAAGGCAGACGACATTGTTGGCTAACACAAAGATCTCTTCCTTGGTGAAGCCAGCTGTTGAGGAAAATATATGAATTTATCTTACTCAAGCATTTTCGAATCTTTCTTAGTTAAATCAAGATAGTCGGGAATATTACCCTATAGTTATAGCCTCAAAAAGTGTTTCCCAAACCACAAGTATTAATTACAAGGACTTAGGCTAATTTTTTTAAATAAAAGATTGTTGCAAAATACAATTTTTTTTATATAATTTTCTGAATATAACAGAATGCAAAAGTAAATGTGGAGATCAAAATAAAAAATACCAAGTCACATATTAACACAGATGAGATAGAATGAAAATTGCTTTATTTCATTCCAAGAAATCAAAAGAATTGTTCTCTTTACAAAAATCCCCGTGGGGGCATGGACCAAGGTCAAACTTATATATCCCCGATGAAAACCATACAAAAGGACTCTGACAAGAAGTAAAAATGGAACTTTAAAATATGGATCAGCTTTCCACAGACTGTTGCCCACTTGACTCTGGACAATATCCTTTATCAATCATGAAACTCAATTCATAAACATACAAGTCTACACAGACTATCAAAGATAGATCAACACCTCTGAAAAAAACATCTGAATGATATGGTTCAACCTTGAACCTTGGTGTCTACAATAGGATGATGTTGTCATAAAAGAGAATTATCCTTTTAATGAATTGAAGAATGAATGAAAACTGAACTATCTCAATAAAACTCAAGAGAAAATCTTAGTATGATTTCTCCTTCTATTCTCCCCTTGTTCTTCCTTCTCCTTTGGCTTTTAAGCATTCCAAATTATTTGAAGTAGTTCAACTACCTCATTTAGTTCAGTTAACTAAAACTTAACTAATCTTTAGTTTAGGGGAAGAAATAATAATAATAATAATAAAGGGTCTCTTTATTAAATAATAACTAGTAGTTGGGACCCCTTATGACTCCCTTTTATTTCTTAATAAACATAAGAATACAATCAATCATACACGTGCCTCCTTGTGGCTCCCATTATTTCTTCCACAATTTGAAATTCAAATATCAGAAACATTTCAAATTATATCCAAACATGTTAGTATCCTCAATATCCAAAAATAGTTTGATGTCCAAACCTTTCAGCAGTCCACTGTCCTCAACAAATAAATTATAAACACATAATCAAAATCAATATTTGCTACCTTGAGGCTTGATCTAACTAATGACAAGGGAGCAGTCATCTCTCAAGTGCATACGGGATGATACTGACTTGTATGAGTCACTTGAAGGAGAGGAGGGAGCAACAACAACTTTACCTTTGTCATGCACATGGTGCGCCTCAGTTTTGAGTCTTTTTCTTGTGTGGGAGGACTGTACAGGTGAGTCTGTAGGAGAAATCTAAACAATTGGGTTTAGAGGTGGAGGAGGAGGAGGTAATGACAAATTTGGCCAACCACGATGGTGGGAGACTGTTGGGTGAAAAATCTCCTACCATCCATCATTCTCAGGAACTTCGGGTTGCAAAGATACATGGGGAGGCACAAGGATACCAGGAACATTTTGGGGCTGGAAGGGAGGCCTCTCTGGTCTAGGCTAGACTATCGCTTGTCCAATCCAATTGAAAAATACATCTTGGAAGAGTTGGTTTAACTCTTGAGGATCGGCATCAAAATGTATTGAAAATCTGGGCCTTATAGGCCCTCTGTTCCAGTTTCCTTTTCCCCTATTGTTTCGGCCACGACTTCCTCCGCTGAAGAAGCTCATCCTGTATCCAACAATTATTAGCAACCAGCTCTTAGCAAACCATACATGACATTCTCTTAATATGAAACAAAGTTTGGCTCAACAATTAACATCATACCCATGCAATTCAATCCATAAAATTTATTTAATAATTGTCAGGGGGTGAAATAGGGTTCATGGGATAGCTGGGGGGATTGTTTTGAGAGAAAAAGTGATATCATGAACATGATTACTGCTCGACAATTCATTAAATAATTGATTGTGCAACAATACCAAAACATGTCATATGCCATCTATCTCTGTGTCATTTTTTAATCACTGTCATACAGAGTTTTAATTTAATTTTAGTGAACAAGGCGTGCAAAATGAATTTGGAATCGTGAGGGGATTTATAATGAGCAAAAGAGTGATAAAATGAAACGGAATTAGATGGATATTGTTCATAAAATAAATTAAATCAATCAACTATCACAACTATGTTTCAAATTTAATCCAAAAAGCATCCACTTCCAAGACCAAAACATTAACCGTTCCTCAATAAAACAATTTAATTTCCCAGAAATATTCAATTTATAATAGTCTGTGTATTATGACTTATGAAAACATTTCCAATTCAATAGTAACAATATAACCATTCAAACCACAGTATTGCATGTGCTAACGTTGATCTCTTCTTTTAAAATAAACAAAATAAGCACAATGATCCATTTTATCTATGTCCAACATTCATCTTTGGTAATCAATAATAGACCCATGATAAACAATCAACAATCACTGTCATCTAACAAAAATCATGCCTGATTTAATTATACACAGGTCCTTTTTTAAAATCTGGATAGAACCAAAGCATGTTTAATGAATCAACCATACACACAGGTCTTTGACAATGTAATTGACATAATCTTGATTCGATAACAACGGTCAACCCAAAAAATGTAACCCTGAGCTTGATCTCCATGTGAGTTAATACGTATGGACAACATGAAAACATACAAAACAAACCAATTCGATTATGTGGGAGGCCACCAGTATCCACCTGGAAGATGTGTAGGGCTTCAGAAATCCGTAGAAGTGTAGAACCCACAATTACAAAGAAGTACAAAAGAACATGCTGAACTAAAAACTGTCAAGAGGATCCAGNAAAATCTGGGCCTTATAGGCCCTATGTTCCAGTTTCCTTTTCCCCTATTGTTTCGGCCACGACTTCCTCCGTTGAAGAAGCTCATCATGTATGCAACAATTATTAGTAACCATCTCTTAGCAGACCATACATGACATTCTCTTAATATGAAACAAAGTTTGGCTCAACAATTAACATCAGACCCATGCAATTCAATCCATAAAATTTATTTAATAATTGTCAAATGAGCAGGGGGTGAAATAGGGTTCATGGGATAGCTGGGGGGATTGTATTGAGAGAAAAAGTGATATCATGAACATGATTACTGCTCGACATTTCATTAAACAATGATTGTGCAACAATACCAAAACATATCATCTGCCATCTATCTCTGTGTCATTTTTTAATCACTGTCATACAAATTTTTAATTTAATTTTAGTGAACAAGGCGTGCAAAATGAATTTGGAATCGTGAGGGGATTTATAATGAGCGAAAGAGTGAGAAAATGAGATGGAATTAGATGGATATTGTTCATAAAATAAATTAAATCAATCAACTATCACAACTATGTTTCAAATTTAATCCAAAAAGCATCGACTTCCAAGACCAAAACATTAACCGTTCCTCAATAAAACAATTTAATTTCCCAGAAATATTCAATTTATAATAGTCTGTGTATTATGACTTATGCAAACATTTCCAATTCAATAGTAACAATATAACCATTCAAACCACAGTACTTCATGTGCTAACGTTGATCTCTTCTTTTAAAATAAACAAAATAAGCACAATGATCCATTTTATCTATGTCCAACATTCATCTTTGGTAATCAATAATAGACCCATGATAAATAATCAACAATCACTGTCATCTAACAAAAATCGTGCCCAATTTAATTAAACACAGGTCCTTTTTTAAAATCTGGACAGAACCAAAGCATGTTTAATGAATCAACCATACACACAGGTTTTTGACAATGTAATTGACATAATCTTGATTCGATAACAACGGTCAACCCAAAAAATGTAACCTTGAGCTTGATCTCCCTGTGAGTTAATACGTATGGACAACATGAAAACATACAAAATAAGCCAGTTTGATTACGTGGGAGGCCACTAGTATCCTCCTGGAAGATGTGTAGGGCTTCAAAAAGCAGTAGAAGTGTAGAACCCACAATTACAAAGAAGTACAAAAGAACATGTTGAACTAAAAATTGTCAAGAGGATCCAGTTGGAATTGGTGGGTGGCCACCAATATCCACCCGAATCATTCCTCCTCCCTTAGGAAGCAATGGTCTCCATTGTGTTGAGTTCCCCCATCAGATGAGGAAACTTCTGTTATATTTGGCCCCGGGTGAGCCACTTTCCTTGGTGTAGGAGTTGCCCTACCTTGACAACCCAATAAAGTTGGATCTTTTGTTGGTGAGTGCCCTTGACCCGTGTGTCCACTATCTGATCAGTGGATGCATGTTCCATGCAGTCAGGGTTGAGCTATATTGGTGTCAGTTGTTTTGCGATCTCTGAGGTGTCCAATAATGGTGGAAAATATGGCCGAAGGAGGTCCACATTGAACACTGGGTGCAAGCCAAGGAAGGGTGGAGTGTTGAGCTCAAAAGAATTGCTACCCACCACCTTGGTGATGGTGTAAGGCCCATAGCGAAGTGGGCAGAGCTTTCGATGGGGCCCTGTAAGATGCTCCTTCTGCAAATGTAACCAGAAATTGTCTCCAACCTAAAATTGGTGCGGTACCATGTGTTGATCATGGCATTTCTTGTACTTAGTATTGGCTTTCTGCAAAATATCATGGACCTATTGGCGGATGTGTTGAATCTGATCAATGAATCTGGTGGTTTTCTTGGTCTCAGATTGAACATGGGAAGAGTTTGTTTGTGTTGTTGCAAGAGGTAGTGCAACATCAATGGGACCCAAGGGTTGGAATCCCAGTCCCACCCTAAATGGGCTATGGTCATTGGAGCTATGGAGAGCCATGTTGTAACTATGTTGAACATAAGGGAGACTCTCATCCCATAAACACAGATTCTTAGAGTTGTACATGTACATGATGTGCACAATCATCCGATTGACGACCTTTGTTTGCCCATTTGTTTTCGGGGTGGAAAGCAATGGATTTAGTGAGCTTGGTGTCCAACAATGGCCATAGACTCGACCAAAATGTGTTGAGAAACATGTTGTCCTGGTCAAAGATGATGGTCTGTGGTATCCCAAAATGGACCCACACTCGTTTGAGGAAGAGCTTGGCAGTATCTATCGCTGTGATGTTCTTCTTGTAGGATGCAAGGATGGCCATCTTTGAAAACCGATCAACGACCACAAATACACAATCATTGTCATGCTTGGTGGACGAAAGGCCAGACATGTAATCCATCGAGATGGAGGCTTCTCGGGGGTATGAAGAGGGGTGTATAAGCCTTGCTTCTTGATGGATGGCTTGGAAACGACACATGCAGTGCAAGATCTGATATACTTCCTGATGTCCTTTTGAAGTTTTGGCCAATAAAAAGTTTTTGGAGAATGGCCACAGTTTTCTCCACGCCAAAATGTTATGCCATGTGACTGTAGTTGGCTTCCCAAATCATCTTTTCCTGCTCGCTTGCAGGAACACAAAGATGGCCCAGATGGCATAACAACTCGTCCTGAATGTGAAAATCAGTGACAATCACGTCTGTACCCAAGAGCTGATAGGTGGTGGAAAAGTCTGGATCTTGTTGATAAAGTTGGGGCCACTCAAATGCCTCATGTCCACAAGAATGGAGCATGCTAGTGAGTGCATCCACAGGAGGTCGACTAAGGAAATCAACGACGCTATTTGTGCTCCCTATATTATACTTGATGTTGAGATGGAATTGTTGTAGGTAGGTGGACCACTTATGATGGTGGTCGTTATGTAACTTCCCCTGTGTCTGTATGAATTGCAGAGGCTTGTGATTAGTGTGGATGATCGTCTCCCTTCCCAGAATGTAATGTTTCCATTGACGACATGCTTGTACAATGGAATACATTTCCTTGTCATAGTTGGGGTATTTCTAGACAGTATCTGAGAGTGTCTCACTATGGTATGCCACCAAATGACCGTGCTTAGTGAAAACTGTTCCTACAGCATAGTCAGATGCATCAGTCTCAATCTCGAACGATTGTTGCATATTGGGAAAGGAGAGTACTAGACCTGAGCACAAGCAATGCTCCAGATCATCAAATGCTTGTTGTTGTTCCTTCCCCCACACAAAGTTTTCCTTGCCACCGGCCTTGGTCACGTGGCTGAGGGCCCATGGAATATGAGAGAATCACAAAACAAACCATCGATAGAATTTGGCCAGTACCAAGAAGCTTTGAAGCTCGATTAGTGTGGTCAAGGCTAGCTAGTAATGGATGACTTGGATCTTAGCGGGATCAACATGTACCCCATTCTCATCAATAATGTAGCCCAAGTATTGGACTCTGTTCATGCCAAAGTAACATTCTACCACGATCCTGTCCACTTGCTTTTGTTGTAAAGAGAGGTTCTGTGTAGAGGCCATGGATGTGGCGATGACCTTCTGCTTATTGTGTTGCACAGATCAAAAAGAAGACGAACTTCCCAGTCTGTGAAATAACCTTACTGCATTTCTTAGCAAAGTTTAAAGAAATAGCGGTAGGCAACACTACCTCTGGTATCCTGTACAATTGTCTACCCAAAATAATAATAACATTGTGAAGTCTAGACTTATACACATAATGACACTTCCACAAATATGGTTGTCCTAAAAGAACATCACAAACTTCAAGGGGAGAAATATCACACAATACCTCATCTTTGAAAGGCTTGATGTTGTAAGGCAGATGCCATTGTTGGCTGACACAAAGATCTCTTCCTTGGTGAAGCCAGTTGTTGAGGAAAATATATGAATTTATCTTACTCAAGCATTTTCCAATCTTGCTTGGATAAGGCAAGATAGTCAGGAGTATTACCCTATAGTTATAGCCTCAAAAAGTGTTTCCCAATCCACAAGTATTAATTACAAGGACTTAGACTGATTTAAAAAAAAAAAATTGTTGCAAAATATAACATTTTTATATAATTTTCTGAATATAACAGATTGGAAAAGTAAATGTGGAGATCAAAAGCAAAAATACCAAGTCACATATTAACACAGATGAGACAGAATAACAATCGCTTTATTTCATTCCAAGAAATCAAAAGAATCATTCTCTTTACAAAAATCTTTGTGGGGGCATGGACCAAGGTCAAACTTAGATATCCCCGATGAAAACCATACAAAAGGAATCTGACAAGAAGTAAAAACTGAACTTTAAAATCTAGATCAGCTTTCCAAAGACGGTTTCCCACTTGACTCTATACAATATCCTTTATTAGTCATGAAACTCAATTCATAAATAAACAAGTCTACACAAACTATCAAAGATAGATCAACACCTATAAAACAAGCATCTAAATGATATGGTTCATCCTTGAACCTTGATGTCTACAATAGGACCCTATTGTCATAAAAGAGAATTAGGCTTTTAATGAACTGAAGAATGAATGAAAACTAAACTATCTCAATAAAACTCAAGAGAAAACCTTAGTATGCTTTCTCCTTCTATTCTCCCCTTGTTCTTCCTTCTCATTTGGATTTTAAGCATTCCA
>JZKD02S1675919.1:28482-64853 GCA_000966675.3 Picea glauca
CACATAATTTCTTGATTCTAATGAGGACGCACAAGCAATTCACAACACTTCAACACATAGACTCAACAAATGACATTGATAGGGTCAATAATGTTTCTTCTGAAGGTACATCTCAACATGTTAAGCACATGCTGAAAAAGCTCGTGAAGTAGCTTCACATTTTTCCAGTTAAATTTCTATGATCCAAAAGGCCCGTTTCTCCCTCCTTTTGAGGTGTAATCAATTAGAAAGGGATATTTCTAAGCACCCTATAACAAACTCATAAATGTCAAAGTAAAGTGCATAGAAGTTGTTGGATATGAAACACCCTTGGATCTAATGACTTCTAGGTACTCTACCATGGCATTTATTACTCTGTCAAGGATGCTTAGAAAGAACTATTAGAAAGTTTGTCCAATTTATACATATCAAACTTTCATCATATATGTTTGGACTTTAGATAGCCAGATACTAATATGGTCCATCATTACATTTATTCAAAATGGCKAGATATCCCCTACCCAATTCCATGTATAACCTTTGGTGAAGTATAATTTTTTTACTATATCTGAAATATTTCCATAAAACTTGGTGGAAAACCATTAAAATTTCATTTTTCTTTAATCATGATGATGTTGCCTCATCGTAAAATCCATTCCTTAAAACATTTGGACCAATCACCAAACTAAAAACTTGTGCTAGTTTCAATATAAGGGGAAAATGAGTAATAATTCTTCCAAAAATATTGATAAATATCACTAACCATAGCAAACATATGAATGAGAAAAATGACAATGTTAACATTTATAAATAAAATATCTTTGTCCAACAAAATGCAAGGACTTAGCAAGCCTTTTCAAATACTCCAAATTGAGTTAAATGCAAGGGTTTAGCAAGACTTTTCAAGTAATCCAAATGAATTAACTCTTATAATCATGTTTTGTAGATCTTTAAACTTTTGGCTTAGCTTTGGAACCCAACAGGTTTGTTAGACCTTCTCCAAATTTTTGAGGTTCGAAGAGGTTATAAAGTTTAAGATTAAATGTATATTAAAATTATTATATAATTCATATTTTATCTAAAATATCCACTTTTCCAAATGAGCTCACTATTGAAACTCAAATCCAAAGGTTTTTCAACTGCCTTAATTATGTCAATGAGCGAGAATATGATCGATTCCTCAGCCAAAACTGCCCCCATTTAAGAAATGGAAGATGGACGTCTTAAAAAAAAGCTACATTTGGAGTAAGCCAATTAAAAATCGAATCAGAGTGGTTGTTGTTGTCACATTAGGAATTGGTAGAGGTATACTGATTTTATAAATATAGTTTTCTTATCATTGTGAATTGTATTATTGAGTTTTTAGGTTCATTTTACATTGCAGTATTAGGTTTATGTGTGACTTGCTCTTAAATAATAATAATTAAATTGAAAATGGTATATATAAGTTTTTAATTTTTTTTTGAAATTATATATATATATATATAAAAAGAAAGTTAAAAAGAATAATTATCAAAGATTAAAACTTGTTAAGAAGTAAGGGTTTGCACTTAAAGAGATTTGATCTTCTCAATCTTTAGTAGAATCAGAGTTAATATGGATCTATATTGGTTATTAAAAATAATAGTTATAGAGAAAATTTTCCAAATCAAAAAACTATAGCATAAGGTAAAAAGAAATCTTTGGAAGTGAAAAAGTGACATTGAAAATTTTCAACGATATTGGATTTCTTTAAACAACCAATGTTGAACATTTACACTTTGTTGCTCGTTGTTGAGTGTGATGGTTGATAAGGGCTTTAGATAATGAGCATATGGTTGTCTTTCAACCATGTTGTTCTATGCAGAGATATGGGGTTTGATAAGTTGTTTTAGACTTTGCCTCCGCCTGCAACATTTATAACTGGTAGGGGTCTGTGAAAGAGGCCATTAAATTAATAGTGAGTCTCATATTCTTCTTCTCCTGCTGGATATTGCACAAGAGTGGAAGGAAGCAAAAATTGCCTCCATAATCAAATCTATGGCCAATCATAGGAAATCTCCACCAATCGAGACTCTGTACTCACCGTTCTCTTAATTACTTTGTCGACAAATATGGCCAATTTTTCTTTCTGCGCATCCGCTGAGTCTTCATCTGACATGCACAAAACAGTTTCTCAAAACTCATCATCTAATATTTTCCAGCCGACCTGCAACGTAGACAGGGAAATACTTCTACAATTTCAAAGATATTGCCCTTGTTGTTTGGCCATCTCAGATGAAGGGTCGTGGTAGGGACAGAGTCGCAGCGTAGAAAACTTAATGATACTCACTCTTAGAATGCTTATAGATGTCATGAAAATGTTTAGAAATATGTGTGTGTGTCTGAAACAACATTTTTATATGGAATAATCTTTTGCAAATATTTATAATTTTTTATTTTTTATAGAAAAAATTATTAATAAAGTTAATCATATTATATTTGATAAATTCAAAAAAAAAAAATTATGTTTGAGATTATCTGTGTATAGTAAGTCATTAATATATGACCCATGTCCATGAGTATTAGTTGACTATGATATTGAAATATTATTTTCGAGATTATCTACGCATAGTAAGTCATTAATCTATGATCCATGTCCATGAGTATTAGTTGCAACTGACCAATTTCTATATGTGATATTGAAATATTATTTTTAGGATTATCTGTGTATAGTAAGACATTAATCTATGACCCATGTCCATGAGTATTAGTATAATTCATTAATCTATGACCCATGTCCATGAGTATTAGTATAATTCATTAATCTATGACCCATGTCCATGAGTATTGATGCAGGAGCATTGCTCCACCTCAGCACACACCAGTCAGATTTCACGCATGGTGCACATTTAAGGAAGGAGAGGCATCACCCTCTCATTTAATCTCGAGAATCTAAGGCGTGATCCAGGAATTAATTGAGGACAAGCTGGAAAGAGCAAGATATGCCTTCGCACAAGATGGAGATAAGGTCACCATTAAGTGGTTGACGACAGAATGGATCTGCATCCGATTTGGAGAAGATTTCCATCATTGTAATTTGCTCTTTTGATAGGCATTTTGAATGGTGATTTGACACCACTAGTTTAGCTTGAAAGGGAAGCTCGTTGAGCCCCTCTTGTATAAATATTTGTATTGTATGTCGATAGAAGCTGTTGAAGCTTGATGAAAAATTATAGTAGGCCAAGTAGGAGAGTTGATGAGAGTTGAGACTCAATTGTAGCTCGGACTCCACCATTGTAATTTGGCATTCTACCATTAATAGAAAATGACAGTTTTTCCTGTTTTCAATTTCTGTGTAATGGGTGTTGTGTTATGAATGTCATTTACATGTTTGTGAATTGTAGATGAATGTTAGGAATCATCTGCAGGAATAGAGATATATTTTTCTATCCGAGAGTGTGTTGAGTTAAGTCTGGTTCTCTAGGCTAAGTGCAAGGAGTGCACGACAAAGAGAGGAACGCAAGGAGTGCATGTCTAAACTTAGTGGAGTCAAAAGAGAAGCATCCAGGAGGGTGCACCAAGTTAATTCAAAGACTCGGGGAGAAATTTCAAGGTGGTTAAGTACCTTGGAAAGAAAGACTTTGTGGGAGGAAGCACAGTTCAGAGTTACTGAACACTCTGAAACACTCTGCCAAGAGGGCATCGAGCTAGTGTGAGCATGCACAGAAGCAACATGGTTGGAGAATCCCAGAATTGCTGAACATTTTGGTGAAGGAAGGTTTTGCAAGAAGTGCGTCAATAAAGGAAATGAGATACCTTAAACCTTTCCCTAAGGCTAAGGGAGAATCCATCGAAGAGCTAATCCAAGCACAAGGAGGGCGCCTAAGGTGTTGTAAGTTCACCTTACAAGCTCAGGAAGTAGAGCGAGAGACTGCCAGGAGGGAAAGAAGAAGTCCACTGAAGGATGAAAAGGAACTTGGAACCTTGAAGGTTTTCAAGCCGAACAAATCCGTAGAAGAGTCTGCGCAGAACTCTGCAAGGAGTGCAGAAATAATTTCAAGAACAACCTAAGTCTCGAAAGAAGAAAAAATTGCGCTAAGTGTGAAAAGGAGTTGAGGACTTACCGAAGTCCCGAAGACAGTAAAATCATCCATCGTCGAGGAGGAGACTGGTGGTAGAAGATCGAGAGTGTAACATCCCCAGCCACCAACATGTCGGGCAATGCTAGCTAAACAACCTTAACTTCGCCTTTAAATATCTGATACCATTTTGTAACATCTCCGACCACCAATAGGTCGAGCAATGCTACCTACACAACCTTAACTTCGCCTTTAAAGCTCTGATACCATTTTGTAACATCCCCAGCCATCAACGGGCATGGGCAATGCCACTACTCAGCTCTGATTTAGCTGCGAAACCAAATTGTAGAATCCCCGACCCTCCACATAGATTGGGAAATGCCACTACTGCGGAATATTCACATATAAATATAATATGCATTAAATAAAATTAACACATTTTAACATAGAGTTATTGTTACCATTCAGATTTAAATAGAATTAACAACAATTCATACATGCAACGAAACACATGATAGCATTCCAACATTATGCATAACATAAAATTAAGTAGATAAATTATACTTATCTTTCAACTAGAATAACACCGCCAATTGTGTGCATACCTTCCATGAACCTCCCAACCATAGACCGCGTTGCTCATCACTCTCAACAGTAGGTCACCCCCGAGTTGGGACTAAACTCCATCGGGCAAGGGAATCCTAGGCTAGGCAAAGTCAATAGGAAGACACACAATTTATGAGGATGGATTCTCTCCGAGGAGCCACTTATTCCCACTGCTCATAGACTCTCATTCCCCACATGCATGTCCCACCCCAGGAGTATACACCATCATTGTCACCAGGACAGTCCTTCGGCTGCTAAACCTCCCTTTCCTTGGGCTTCAGCAACAGGCCGGACCAGAATTCTCCGAGCTTTGTGGCAGCTACAAGACCCCTTCTAGGAGTTATCACTTCCTCTGTGCACTCTCTCACCTGGAGAGAGTCGCTCACAAGCCTGTCAACCTACCTCTTCAACCACAACCACCTCCTTCACCTGGAGAGAGTGTTGCACAAAGGCCTAACAACCTGCTTCTTCAGCTTCGTTCCAACACAAGGAGGACAACAGTAAGGCTCAACAAGGAACATATGAAGGTATACAATCACACTTAGCCAAGGGACTGAGTGACCAAACCAACCCACAGTTATAACACACACAACATAGAAAATTATGGTATGCTCAGGTTTCACAGAAGACAACAACACAAACAATTAAGCACGAACTCAGATTTGCAGTGTGGATAAATTGGGTTCACAGGACACACAGGAGACATGACTCAGTCCACGGGTTTTCCACTGTTTTTCAAGGTGCGTGACAAGGAATCAACGCAGATGTCTTACACAGACTCAAATGGTTCAGACGGAGGATGCATCGACTTCTCAGGAAAACATCACAGTTTTCTAGTTTCAGAGCTGCGTGAGGGTATGCGAAGATTAGATGCCCACCACACATGGTTCAGACAATGAACGAAATAATGGATGAAAAACCCCCATCATGGCTCAATTCTTGGGTTAAATTGCATTTGCCCGGGCCAATACATGTCACCCATGAAGCTGCATGCACTCCATCAAGTATGTGTTCCCTTTTCCAAGAACTTAGGATAAAAATATACCTTTCACACCACTTTGGAATAATAATAAATTATTATTCAAGGACTTAAGCCCTCAAGCTTAGCCCCTCTTCCAACCTTTCATCCCCCCTCTCCCTTACCCATTCAGTGGAAGATTAGTCCCCCATCACTCTTTCTTCGTGGCCGCTCAACACACAACGATGTTTATATATTATATTAATGATCTGCATAATTACATATACAAAATCAGGCTCCTAGCCTTTAACACCTAGGATCTCCGGCCTAATCACCAAATAAGCCTCCTATCTTATTATAACTCAGCTCACTAGCCTACAAAACATGTTTACAATTTATAAATACAACTGGGGCTTTTCCTTGGGGATATTACAATCCCCTCCCCTTATTTTTGCATTGTCCTCAGTGCAACTTTCACACAACATCAGCAAGATTTCCAAAATCTTCAAAAAATGATGTGGGTATTCTGCCCGCATAGCATGCTCATTCTCCCATGTCGTGTCCTCAGGACCGTACCAGGTCCACTAGACCTTTACAAGCCCTATGGCTCAATTATGGAGCTGCTTGCTTTTCTAGTCCAATATGCGCACCAGATGCACTTGCAAGACACCTTTTTTCTCCACCTGAATCACATTTCAATCAATTACATGATTAGCATCAGGTATATATATTTCTTAAGCAATGAAATATGAAACACATTATGTACAGTCATGGATGCATGCAATGCAAGCATATATATATATATATATATATATAGAGAGAGAGAGAGAGAGAGAGAGAGAGAGAGAGAGAGAGAGTTTTAATAACATTATAATCTGTATACAACATACACAACATACAATAAATAGAGAATTGGTACTTATATTTTGATTGAGAAGACCTCCATATCAGATGGTCTAGATCAAGGTACCAAACCTCAAAAGCAATCCAACCAATGGTATCTCCTTCCTCACACACCTGTCCCACCCTAGGAGTGTGCACCTTCACTATCACACAGTCCATCGGTTGTTACACTTCCCTTTCCTTGGGCTTCAATAACATGCCGGACCAGAAGTCTTAGAGCACTGTGGCTCCCGGAGTTCCAACTGCCCTCAGAGATTTCCAATCAGCATCTTCCCCGAGCTACTCTTTGTATTCAACATTCTAACTTTAATCAACATCATCTTATCTGCATCACCCACATGCAGTTATCATGAGAAAACATAAAAGAATTCATTTAGGAACTCCAATTAGTTCGAAATGGAATTCAAATTTTATCCCCAAAACATGAAATTCTATTTCATAAATCAACTTGGTTGTTGCCAAATTAGGATTGCAACCTTCCTTGTGGTTTTCCACAAGCACCAAACTACATACTATTTTCCTGCAAGGCTTCATCTTGCATACTGCCAACAATTGTCAGTATTCCCTATACATCATAATTCAATTGAAATATGTACAGAACCATATGCAGTGAACTTAGAATTTCTTGCACCTAGCAATTCAATCACCATTACCAAACAACTTAACCAAGTAGAATGACTCATCATTCTATGCATATGCATGTTCATAATTAATAACAATGAGTTTATTATTTCAATTTTCTGAACATAAATTTTATGTAGTCTCTATTCCTGTGACTACCTGGCTTGCAACTTTCTTGTTGCAATGTTTAATAGTTCCTTAAATGTTCTCAACTTCATGAGTTAGCAACATTTTCAGCCATTAGTATAATTATTTCCATGCCAAAACATATATACATGCACTCACAAAATGCATTCAGCAAAGTGCATTTAAGTATACAATTCCATCATGTATGAGTGCAACTCTGCCCCTTACTAGACACGTGTACAACTCTCAATTCCTATTTATTCAGTGCACCCTTGTATTGATTTACATAATTCTCTTTATCTTAGTCATGTATCTCACCATCCATAAGTTGGAATTTTGGCCAATGTGTTGACACATTCTCCACACACTTCCTATTGTCTTTCCAATTAATTGGATGTCTTCCTTTTCGACTCGAACACTACACCAAGAATATAATTTTGTGGTGTTCATTAGTGTTAGCAAAAAGGTTGCAGCCCAAGTTTTATTTAGAAGTAGGAATCTTTTAGTACCTGTGTGGCTCATAACCTTTCCATATCCATACCTTGCCATATCCAACCAGGTCCTTGTCTCATACATGACTAGCTTACTAGCATTCATTCCTATAACCAATTCTTATCTTTAATTCTTTGGTTACTACCCCATATCCAAATTAACATGACATTCTACTATGTCAGTGTGTGCATTCAGAAGATAAAAATATTTGAATTAATACAGGCCTCCATCCTTTACCACATCTAGTGGTATGCATTCAATAATATAACCCTGTGATTTTATAAAATAACTCTAGCTGAGGAAATTCTTACCAAAATTTCCTTTCAACAATTATGCAAAAAGAGTGATAAAAACTCATACCTGCATTACTGCCATTAAGAGATTTTATACTACCGAAAAGTATGATGGAAGTAGAAGCTTTCATGCTTCTTTTATCAAACTTATAACCAACACTTTAGCTCTATGTTTCTTCCCTCCTTATGCAACAACATCACCAACAACACTTGCAAACATGCAAGAATTCTTTCCTTTGGTTCACCCAACCAACCATAATTATACTAGCTGCCACAGAAATTGCAGCAATTTCTTTCTCCCTATAAAACTTTTTCTTGCTGATCCTAGAAGTATTCAATTCTTCCTAGATTTCTGAATCTTCTTGTGCTCTCATTGTAGTCACTGTACATGACTATTTCTGCCCTCATCACTTTCGACGTAGTGCCCCTACCTCAGCGGGGTCTGCTGACCTCCTGGTCAAAGGATCTTTCAAACTTTTGAGTCGCATTGACTCTTCGGGCTCGTGATTGAACCCAAAACAATTATACACAGGTCTCCTTTCCTTCTGTGTGCAGGTCCCCACAAACCCATGAGTTATTCTTGTGCGCTTCCAAAACTCCAAGTTTCAGGTGCTAGCCCCTTTTTTCATTATCCCTTTCCTTCTTAAGACCGTGGGCTATGACCTCATGGAAAACTATGATTGTAGGCATGGGAAAGAGTGGTTTTAGAACAACCCATTTTTTTCCCCGCAATTCACCTCCAGTTGCCACGTATCCTTTTTCTAAAACCATGGTATAAATTGCGGCCCGCTCTCAGATTTTTAACATCCGAACAAGTTCTGGCCCCGAAATCCAGGTCATTCGTCGATCTCTAGTCCCTTGGCGATGATCCGCTATCAACGGCTGCTATCTATCCTCCTCCCACACACGATCCTAGATCTACACGATCTATCGACACATAACTCCCTTCCAAATCAACGGCTATGGTTGGTTCCGACTCTCCGGCCCTCGGGAGTTTCAATTCTCAACTATCTGCTTTTCCCGTATGGTAATCTTCCAAAGTGGAAGATCTAATGACACATGTCCTTAACAATCAGATGGTTCTGATGAACTCCGGCTCTCCAACCTTCGAAAGTTCTCATGTCTCCACACACATAAATCTCCGGAGTGAATTTCCCCAGAGTGACAGATCTTTTGCCACATGTCCTCTCCAACTCAACGACCCTGATTCTCTTCGGGACTTCAGGACTTTGACAAGTCCACTCTTTCCAACCAAGACCAGATAAATGGTCCTTCGACCTCCTCTTCGATCAACGATCGAGATATCCTTCAGGACTTCAGCACTTTCACCCTCTGCTTTCCTCTGGAGTGTTCTGTTCCTAGAGTTGCATATCTGGCGCCGCGTGTCCTTCCTCACATCGATGGCTCTCGTCGTTTCAGGACTTCGGTGCTTCAAGATATTCCGAAACGCAACTTCTTAGAAACCCCGGAGTACGATCCTCTGAAGTTCATGATCTGGTGACACTTGTCCAACCCAAATCAATGCCTCCCAACTGCTTTCGTTGTTTGGGCTTCGATGATTTCAAACTTTCGTCCTTCGTGTTCTCCCGAAGTGTTTTCACCTAAAATTGATGGATTTCCACCACACGTCCTTTCAAACAATGGACGGTCCCAAGTCACTTTGGGACTTTGGGACTTTATCAAGTCCACTCTCCCTTTTTCCTTGGCTCTTCCTTAGAGGTGACCTTAGGTGGTGACCTCACTCAAACATGCGATTGCAGGCACACTCAAAGGTGGTTTGAGACCAAACTACTTTTCTTCCCGCAATTCACCTTGAGCCTACACGCATCCTTCCTCCAAAATCATGGTTTGGATTGCGGCTCGCTCTTGACTTCGTAAAGCTTGATCACCTTCTATCCTTGCAATGTGAGCTGGCCATCGATCTCACAATCTTGACGATGCTTCTAAATAGACGACCGAGATCTACCTCCAATAGTTTAGATCTCCCTCTCCCAGATCGACCGTTGGGGTCATTCCTCCTCCTGAGCTTTTGACTCCTTCTGACTTGGAAGAGTTTGTGGATATTCAAAGGTTTCAGCCTTTGAACTTTCTCCTGCGAGTCTGCCTCTTGGATCTCATCTTCGCTCTCGTAAGAATTATCTCTTCTGAGCTTTAGGACTTAGAATAAGTCTGACTCCTATGCACTCTTGTGTTATCTCTTCTGAGATTTTCGATTTACTCAGTCTCCTAAGGGTCTCAACCCTTCTGTTTCCTTACAAAGGAAAACTTCATGCCCTCCTGGCAATCTTCTACTCAAAGCACACCTTGCTAAGCATTTTCTACTGAGTGTTCAATAGCTCTGTGAGTATTTTCCTATGATACTCTTCTCCCTGAAATCGATAAAGATTTCTCTCTGTGCACACTTGCACTCGCTCAATGCCTGCCTGGCAGAGCCCTACAAAGTTCTCAGTGACTCTTTCTCTCTCTGAAATAAACACAGAGTTCTTCCTCTGCACTCCTTGCAGTTCTGCTGATGAAGGTTCAATGATATCTCTCCTCAGCTTCTCTGAGGTTATCTTACCTCTGTCAACGCACTCCTTGCAAACAATGTGCACTACTTGCACTCGAAAACTCAAAGAAGAGAAACAATTGAAACTTATTCAATACTTCACCAATTCACGCATTCAAACCAATCTAATTTAAGAAAACGTTCAGATTTCATTTTCTTTCTGAGCTCTTCTTCGCTCTGTAATCATTTTTGGGCACTAGCCCCTTTCTCTCAATCTCCAACCCATGCGACCATGGGTCGTGACCAAGCGCTAGATCAATAAGCGCTTACTTGGACCTTCGGCTTTGGAATTTTTCAAAGCACCACACAACAATCTCTTAGTGTTTCGAATTACCAAACTCGTGAAGTAGGGCAGATCAACCGTCCACGTCTACTCAGCATCCGACGGATGACACTCACTATGGAACTTCAGGCGTTTGAGTTATGGAACTTCGAAGCTTTAGGACTTTGAAGGATTTCACATCCACGTATCCGAACTGTTAATCTTCAAACATTCCCAATCACCTTTGGTGACATGATTACGTCACATCACTTAACATTTTCCAATTGCGGGGGCATGCAACAATGGTTTGGAGTAACCCGCCTTTCATCCCACAATTCTTTTGACGTTGACACGTAACCCCTCAGTGAAACCGAGGTTTGGATTGTGGGACCGCCTTGGAGAATTAACTCTCGTGCAACTTGGGTCCCCGCAATACTTCCTGGTTGTCGATCTTGATGTATCATGATCAACACCAGTGAGGGTCCTCTGACCTTTAACTACATTACGTAACCTCGACTGCACTAGCCCTGCTCATATGACAAGCCACATGGCAGAATACTAGCAGCTGACTCGTGGTCCAATCAGATGGGTGTCACACGTCACGTTCCATATGGCATTTCAAACTTCTACAGGTTCAAAACCCACTGACACGTGGCACACAACCCATGTGTCTACGTCAAACCGAGTAACATCACCATGCCACATCACTTCGAAGTTTCAGACTTTGGCCCTTCTCTTGTTTCTGGCATCAGACTTCACTAAAGTTGCGAAGTCTAAAGGGATTCCAGGTTAACCCTTCTGCACCTTCTCCAGATCTGACGATCGTAAGGGATTTCCCTTCCTTCTGAACAAATCCTAAGTTCCACGTCTATCATGGTTTTACAACACCGCTACTCCTCCTGAGCTTCATAACACGTCCAAGGTAACTTTTTTGCACTCAGGAAGGTTTTGAGGTTCGAAATTGGTCCTCCAGACACAATTTCCTCTCGAAACCTTGGGTCCAATGACCACTTACCCAGCCCATTCGGGCTCTGCGTTGAAACCTTGGGTCCAATGACCACTTACCCAGCCCATTCAGGCTCTGCGTTGAAACCTTGGGTCAAAACTTAACTTTTTTTCACTTTGACAACAATTCTTTCGAAACTTTTGCTTCATTTTCCACTAACATGGCCCATCCAGGCTTAGTGTTGAAACCATGCTCTGATACCATTTTGTAACATCCCTGACTACCAACAGGCCAAGAAATTTTATCTACACAACCTTAACTTCACCTTTAAAAATCTGATACCATTTTGTAACATCCTCGACCACCAACGGGTCGGGCAATGCTACCTACACAACCTTAACTTCGCCTTTAAAGATCTGATACCATTTTGTAACACCCCCGACTACCAACAGGTCGGGCAATGCTACCTACACAACCTTAAGTTCACCCTTAAAGCTCTGATACCATATTGTAACATCCCCATCCATCAACAGGCCTGGGAAATGCCACTACTCAGCGTTGACTTAGTTGTGATACCAAACTATAGCATCCTCGACCTTCCATAAAGATCGAACAATGCCACTACTGTGAAATATTCACATATAAATATAATATGCATTAAATCAAATTAACACATTTTAACATAGAGTTACTGTTGCCATTCAGATTTAAATAGAATTAACAACAATTCATACATGCAAGGGAACACATGATAACATTCTAGCATTATGCATAACATGAAATTAAGCAGATAAATTATACTTATCTTTCAACTGGAATAAACCACCAACTACGTGCAGACCTTCCACGAACCTCCCAGCCATAGACCACGTTGTTCATCACTCTCAGCAGTAGGTCACCCCTGATCTGGGACTAAACTCCACCGGGCAAGGGAATCCTAGGCTAGGCAAGGTCAACAGGAAGACACACAGTTTATGAGGATGGATTCCCTGCCAGGAGCCACTTATTCCCACTGCTCACAGACTCTCATTCCCCACATGCCTATCCCACCCTAGGATTATACACCTTTACTGTCACCAGGACAGTCCTTCGGCTGCTAAACCCCCCTTGCCTTGGGCTTCAACAACAAGCCGAACCAGAATTCTTCGATATCTGTGGAATCTACAGGACCCCTTCCAAGAGTTCTCACTTCCTTCGCACACTCTCTCACCTGGAGAGAGTCGCTCACAGGCCTGACAACCTGCCTCTTCAACCATAACCACCTCCCTCACCTGGAGAGAGTGTTGCACATAGGCCTGACAACCTGTTTCTTCAGCTCCGTTCCAACACAAGGAGGACAAAATTAAGGCTCAGCAAGGAACAAATGATGGTAGCCAATCACACTCAGCCAAGAGACTGCATGGCCACAACATCCCACAGTTATAACACACATGGCATAGACAATTACGGTATGCTCAGGTTTCACAGAAGACAACAACCCAAACAGTTAAGCATGAATTCAGATTTGTAGTGTGGATAAATTGGGTTCACATGACACACATGAGACATGGATCAGTCCACAGGTTTGCCACTAGTTTTCAGGGTGCGTGACAAGGAATCAATGCAGAGGTCGAACACATACTCAAATGGTTTAGACGGAGGATGTGTCATCTTCTCAAGAAAACATCATGGTTTTCTAGTTTCAGAGCTGCGTGAGGGTATGTGGAGATCAGATGCCCGCCACACATGGTTTAGACAACGGATGGAATAATGGAGGATGAACCCCCATCACAGCTCAATTCTTGGGTTAAATTGCATGTTCCTGAGCTGACACATGTCGCCCATGAAGCTGCATGCACTCCATCAATTATGTGTTCCCTTTTCCAGGAACTTAGGATAAAAATATACCTTTCACACCACTTTGGAATAATAATAAATTATTATTCAAGGACTTAAGCCCTCAAGCTTAGCCCCTCTTCCAACCTTTCAACCCCCTCTCCTTTACCCGTTTTTTGGAATCTTAGGCCCCCATCACTCTTTCTTTGTGGTCGGTCAGCACGCAGTGATGTTTATATATTATATTAATGATCTACATAATTACATATACAAAATCAGGCTCTTGGCCTTTAACACCTAGGATCTCCGACCTAATCACCAAATAATCCTCCTAGATTATTATAACTCTGCTCACCAGCCTACAAAAAATGTTTACAATTTATAAATACAACTGGGGCTTGTCCTTGGGGATATTACAGAGAGGTTCAGGAGAAATAATTCGGAAGGTTTGCTGAGAGAAAACGAAGATCTTTGTGAAGTTGCGAAGAGAAATTTTAGTCCAGGCTGTTGGATCTGGAAGGAGACGTGACAGATATCCAAACATTTTAGAGGAGGAACCCTTTAGAGAAATTCGAGGAGAGAATACCCGAAGAGCTGGACAATCTGAAGCAATCCTAGCCATCCAAAGGAAAGGGACACGTGGAATTAGGATCAAAACATCGTTGGTTTGCAAGTCGGGAAAAGCAGAGTTGGGAGAAGGAAGGACTTGCAAATTCCGAACTCGTGAATTGATCACAGTTGTTGATCGGAAGAAGAGCGTGGACCATAGATCTAGTCTTGGAGAATTCGCCGATTCGAAAATCGGGAAAGAGGAAGAAAACAACTCGCGAAAGTTCTGAAGCGTGGGATCGTGAAGGGAGCTGACCCATGGTCACATCAAGGAAGGAGCTTAGCATCGAGATCTATGACCGTTGGTGCAAGAGTTGAAAAGTGCTAAGGAGAGGGTCCGCAGGTGCCACATAATGGGTGTCGAGGAAGAAAACAAAAGAGCCTATGTCAAGTTAAAACAATTCCAGCAGGAGCCCGACGAACCATTCGGTTTGGCGACTTGAACGATCCTAGACTAGGAGATCGAGTCAACCCCTAATTGATAGTAAAGAAGGGGGTGGTTGGTGCCAGAGTGATATCATAGTTGGTTTTGTCTGCAAATCGTAGGCAAAGGAGATATGAGAGCTTGATTTCTCCTGTAGACAACAGGTCAAGGAGGAGAGAAAGGAGATAGTATGATACCAGAGTGGTATCAGAGTGGTTTTTTTCTTTAGATTTCATGCAAAGGAGAAGATGAAGATGTTCGCAGTTGCAAGGTGAACAACAGAATTGCTAGGAGGGTAGGTAGAAGGTGAAGATGGCCATTGACGATCATAAACATGGTCAAGGGGGAGTCTACCCGCAGAAGAGCAAGGCAGATATGGACAAGGAGCTCAGTGAAATCCAAGCACAGATGGAGAAGCTTGTATTCAAGATGCAGCAGGAGTCAAAGGTACACTAGAGTGGAGTTAGTTTGTCTGAAGATTTTATTATACTCTCCTTGTCCTTCTCCTTTTGGTAACTGAACCACTTCTGGGGAAGATACCATGTTATAGGAATACCCTCTAGATTATATGATGGAAGTGGACTCATTCAGTGAGTTTCCTTTACACTACTCTAATGTGACTGATTGTCCTTCGAAGTTCTTGGACTCCTTGTCGGGTAAGTTAAGACATTTCTGCCCTTCTCTTTATTCCTCCTTATCCTTGTCTGAAAAGGAAGCATTGAATAAATCAAGGTGGTTGTCACTTTCTCCCTCGGTTACCAAAGAGAATTTTGTGCAGGGTCCCAAACACTCTAATATTTATGAGTTGCCTTTGGCACCTATTTTTGAGTTGTTCAGGCTTGTTGACCCCACTACTACTCCTTTTATTAACTCCTCTACTGCTTTCATTTCCTCCAGTCCTCCACACTCTGTCTAGCTACCTGATCCTGCTTTCATCTCCTCCAGCTCTCCACACTCTATCCAACAATCTGTTCCTGTGAGTAGGTCGAGGAACCTTGCACCTTCTCGTTCCCACGTTGGCCTTAACTCGTCGGAACTTTTCGATAACCATCCTCTTCCCTCGACTAACATTTTAGACTCAGAGTGGGGACCTAGAGTCAGAGAGTCGGAGGAGGGTGACTCATCTCTCAACCTTGTTGTCGAGTCCTTGATACCTTTCTTAAAGAATAACAATGAAGCTGTTAAGTTATCTATCTACAGAGGAAAGACTATTGTTACACCACAAGTGGAGGCTTTGATCCGGATTATTTTCGGCACGAAATGAGATCGGATATATAATAAAGAAATGCACAAAGATAGTGCAGATATTCAATAATATAACATAAATGTATCATAGATGCAACCATAAACACAGATATACAGTAATACATGATTTTTATTAATGAAAGAAATGTACAGAGACTGTAAAAATATAGAGTGAAAGACTCGCTAGAATGGTGGCAGCTTATCTCTGAAAAGAGATGTGACGGCTACTCGCATTCACAAGAAGATGGTTACAATGAGGCTCTGAAGATCTTTTTACAATAAACAGGAATGCCAAAAACCCTAGACATCCTCCAACCTAACCCTAGGAGATGAAGCGCCAAAAGTCATGTGGGCCCCGTTTGGGTAAGTGAGTACATCAACTTCCTGGGGTCGTAACTTTTTCATACGATATTCGTTTTAAGCGTGTGATAGCTCGTTGGAAAGGTATTGTCGAGGAGATTCATTTTGGGGGCTCAATCATGCCTTCAGCTATCATTGAGAACCTTGATCTCGAAAAACCTTCATTTGAGCCCTCAAAATGGCCCCATAAGTTAAAAACTGCTAAAAATAGTAAATTGCCAAAATTGCTAGAAAACTGTTTTGAGCTAGTCGAAAAAGGTGGGTGGCCATCGATATCCACCTGGATCAGGCTTCCTCTTCAAAATGATCCCCGATAAGGAATGGTAAGGAATTTGCCTGGTCAAGGGGACTAGGTATGGAAATCTCGCCCCTTAAAACTCGAAGTAGCAGAAAGAACTTGGCACAAACCTCTACTCTCCCTGCTGAGTCTGTGCCATCCAATACTAACACAGGGCCTCTTAGAGCATTGAAATCCCTTGCACGGGCCAAGTAATGTTAGTTTTTTCCCTAAATTTTAGAGGGACAAGAGGCACCCTCAAAGGTACCTCTGGAGGTCTACTAGCTGCTTGGGATCCTTTACTTTTTGCATTTGATTCTTATTTCATGGTGGGTGGTATATTATTAACTGGAAAGAGTTTAGTCCAAAATAGGGAGTTAGCTCTGCTGAATACCTATGGTCCATGTAAGGACAGGAAACATTTTTGGAAAGCGCTGGTTGACAACGGTATTTTAACCATAAAAATATAATAGTGGCTGGAGATTTTAACATTATACTATCATTTGATGAAAACTGGGGGGGGGCTTTCGGGGTCTGATTTCTTAGAGGATTTCTACAGGTCGATCTTCTCTTCACACAAGCTGATTGACATAAAACCCGACAAGTTGGTGTCGACCTGGAGAAATGGACGCACCGGTCAAGATGCGGTTGCGAGGAGGATAGATAGATTCATGGTTGTGGAAGATCTGTTACTTGACACATGACTATATCGATCTGGGGTTGAATTCCCCTTCATATCAGACCATGTGCTTGTATTGTTGCAGCTCGATTTACCTCCTGTATACAAAACATACCCCTTTAAATTTAATCCACAATGGATTAAGGACCCATAATTTGTGAATATTGTCTTAAAATTGTTGAATGAGCTGATCTTTTTGACAGAAAGAGGTAAACAAAAAAGATTATTGTGGAAACTTAAGGAACTAAAAATTCAGACTAAAGCTTGGCACAAAGAACTACTGATAAGAAGAAAGGGTAAGTTGCTTGATCTGGAAAATGATATGAAAGTTTTAACTCATAAGTTGGGAGAAGATTTGTCTGATCTTTTAGTGACTTTACAACTTCGGCAATTAGAAAATATCAGAAATAAGATTCTAAGAGAGGAATAGGAACAATGGCGACTGCGTAGCAGGGCATTGTGGCTAGACAACGACGACAAAAATTCCAAATATTTTCATAACTATGCAAGCTACAACAGAATAAAAAATCACATTTGGAAAATTGATAACACCCTTGGGCAAACTGTCAACGATCAAAAGTCTATAAAGGAAGTTGTTGTCAACTATTTTAAGGATTGCTATAAAAAGCCAAATGTCTCGAATTTACCAGAACAGTGCTAGATTCTAGAACACTACCCACAGATTTTTACTGAGGAGGAGGCAAAGTCTTTGTTTCAACAGGTTACATTGGAGGAAGTAAAAGAGGTCTTGTTCCTATTTCAAAAAGAAAAAAGTCTGGGTCCAAATGGATGGACAACTGAAATTTTTACTTCTTTCTTTGATCTCATAGGTGACGATATCCTGGCTATGGTGGAAGAATCCAGAAGTTCTGGAGCTATTGCGGGAGGCTTAAACTCAACCTTCCTGACCTTGATACCAAAGGAAAACAATCCCTCCACCTTCGACGATTTCCGTCCTATCTCTCTGTGCAACCTATGCTATAAAATAATCTCGAAAATTATTGCCAATCGGATAAAACCCTTCCTATTGAGGACAGTTTCCTTGGAATAGATGGGGTTTTTAAAGGGCATGCGCATTCAAGATGCCATTGGTACGGTTCATGAGAGTCTGCACAACATAAAGAAGAAAAACTTGAAAGCATTGGTTTTAAAGCTGGATCTTAAGAAATCATATGATAGTATTGACAGGGATTTTTTGAGGTTGATTCTTTTAAAAATCAGAGTTGGCCTAGATTTGAAAAATTGGATAACATCTTGCTTAACTACCTCTTCCTTTGCAGTTTTAATAAATGAAGAGGCTATGGATTTCTTCAGAAGTGGCAGTGGGATTAGGCAAGGATGCCCACTGTCACCATTGCTCTTCATTTTGGTGATGGAAGGCCTCAGTTTATTGATGAAAGACAGTCTGGCGAGAGGAGCAGTGTCAAGTATAAAAGTTTTGAGGATGATTAATATTTTACATATACTATTTGTGGACGGTGTAATTATTATGTCTAAGGCCTCTGCCAATGAATGGAATGAGACGATTAGGCTAATTGGCCTATTCTGCAAAGCTTTGGGAGTGTCTTTGAACCATCAGAAAACGTCAGTTCTTTTTGAAGGAACCACAGAGTTTGAGTTAGATCCATTCAAATTAATTCTCTCTTTCTCCTTTACTCCACTCTCTGGCGGTTTTAGATACTCGGATTACATGCTGAAGATAGGAGCGCAACACACAAGTGACTGGGATTGGTTAATTGCAAAACTTTTAAAGCAGGTTGGCTTTTGGTGTAATCGTTGGCTGCAATTGGGTGGAAGATACATTTTGGTTAAAGTTGTGTTAGAAGCACAACCAGTTTTATGGATGTCTATGGAGGCCCTGCTTCTTTCAATTCTGAGTAGAATCAGGAAAGTGATGTTCCATTTCCTGTGGAGTGGTCATTCTGAATCCCAACACTTTCACCTTTACCAGTGGGAAACTTTATCCAGACCGAAAAAGCTAGGGGTATGGGGTTTTTGAAACCTCCAAATATTCAATAAAGCCCTAAATACTAATACGTTGTGGAGGTTATTAAACCATGATAATATTTAGCACCGAGTTGTGATGAGAAAATATTTGCAGACTACCTCGCTCATCAACTAGCTTAAAGGAATCCTTCTCGTGAAACTAATTCCGTCTCAAGGATTTGAACGAGCCTGGTATGCATCGTTTCTATTATTCTCCATTGGATTAGTTGGAGACCAGGAGAGGGGTCATTGATTTTAGTAGGTAGGGACAAGATTCTGTGGTTAGGTGATAAATCCTTCCTCTTAAATGAGACTATAAACCATTTAAATCATAATCAGATCATTGTTCTTGCAAACGCAATAGAAGCTAAAAATCTGATCACGACAACCGAGATGTGGAAGAGCAGCACAAAATTGGGTTTGACAGGGACACTTTCAGATGATTGGAACATATATGTAAGGGATCTAAAGGGAGCCGATGTTACACTTCAGACAAATGAGATAGACTCTCTGGTTTGGACGTGTGTAGATAACAAAGGAGAATTATCAGTCAAAAACACCTATGAAGCTATTTTTTCATTGAAAGAGATCTCGGCGTGGAGTAGCTGGAAGGAAAACTTCTGGAAATGGCCATTACCTCTTAAGATTATTCTTTTTTTTTTTGGCTTGCTTTGCAAAATAAGATATTAACGTGGGAGCAACTACAGAGGAAAGGTTGGGTGGGACCAAGCGTTTGTTGTCTTTGCAATCAGAGAGAGGAAGATTTAAATCACCTGCTCATAACCTGCAATTTCACTTGGTCAGCATGGGCTAAATGTGCACATACATTAAACTTCAATTGTCGGTGGGCAGGTACCTCCCTGAACGAGTGCATGAATAAATGGATGCTGAATAGTCAAGTTCCTAAACGCATTTCGATCTTAATCTGCTAGTTCTTATGGAAAGAACACAATAAGAATCTTTTTGAAGGACATTCTCCCTCAACCTGGGTCGTCTGCTATAAGGTTCTTGGAGCTTTCAATGTCAGTACTCCAGCTAGGATATCTTCTACACTAAGACAAAAACCTATCATGATAAATGAAGGATACTCTGTACCATATTTTGATGGAGCTGCAAATGCAGGAGGATCAAACTGTGGCACAGGAGGTACTATTATGGGTGCAAATTCTCAAGTCTTCCGTTGGTTTTTAAATTGTGGTGAGGGGACAAACACAAAAGCGGAACTGCTAGGAGCCTGGGGTACTCTTATTCTTGCCAAAATGTTGGACCTTCATTGTATTCAAGTAATGGGGGATTCGAAGGTTATAATAGACTGGATGGATCAGAAAGGGAGGCTTCAGGAAATCAACATTGAAGCATGGAAAAGCCGCATTAAAGAGATGATTCCAACCTTTCAAAGTATACATTTTCATCATATTTTCAGAGAATCAAATAGAGTTGTCTATCAGATGTCAAAGCAAGCATTAACATCAATAAAAGGAAGGCTAACATACTACACTTGGGATGGAGAGAAAGCAATGCTTACTCTCTTTGAGGATATCTTTTAACTTGATAGAGACTATCCATCACTTTGTTTCAGGGATTGATTATTATCTCTTGATAAGGAACCTGGAATTTGTATATTTTCGCTCCTTTTCGTGATGGAATTCTTCAGTGAGAGGTTTTTCAAATACTCCTCTTGAAGGAATGGTTAGTTAGGGAAATGGTTCTCTTGTTTTATTTGGGAAAGCTTTGGAATAGACCCAGATTGTTTGGCATGGTCAGACACTGTTATTATTCAGGTGATGTTTTAAAAAAATTATATAATATAATTTTGTGGAATTTTTCTATTGAAGAGTCTGTCAAAAGAATCTTCTCGGAAAAGATTGTTTATTATGTAACTTCATTTACTTTATCCACCTCAGATTGATGTAATTCATTTACTCATTTATCCACCTAGCATTATGTAATGTGAATGGAGTTAGATGATAAGGGCAAACTTTAGTGTTGTTCTTGTGGATCTGTGCTGAGAAATAAGAGGTTTTTTTGGGCTCAAACTGTAACAGGCTCTACTAGTTTTCCTGACTTGAGAATCACTTACATAGGAAATTTAGCAGTTTTTCTTACGAGTTTGTATAGAGGAAGGCTCGATCTGGAAATGGGTTCCAGAGATGTTCTGGACACTGTAACGGGCCCCAAACTGGAGAATATAAATGGGTTTCGTCTTAACACATGCAGAGTATTTAAAGATGCTTATGTTGTGATGCTCTCCACAAGCATGCCCAATTCCTTGCGCGACATGCCCTTCAAAACGTACTACATGCAATCTAAACTGGAGAATTTATTAGATTACTAAACCCAAGTTTTATGCAAAATTGACAATCACATACTAAGATAGGATTCGAATTAAGATGAACAACATTAACATCACAATTTAAACAACAATAAAAATGCTTAATTCATTGTCTTCGCTTCACATGAATGCAGGCAAATATATGACACTAATGTACTCGTGCATAATGAAAACCCAATTTTTTTAAAAGGTATTAGAAATACATATACTTAATGTATTGATATTCTTTTGACGCTCTTTATAATCCTCGACATTTAAAATGATTAAAACTTTGGAATTTATTCCAAGTCCTTTTCCCTACTTAATTGAAAGTGAACTTTGCAAGAAAAAGATATGATCCTCTTGACATTTAAAAAATTAAAATTTTGAAATTTTAAAAAGATATGATCCTCTTGACATTTAAAAAATTAAAATTTTGAAATTTATTCCAGCAAATAAAAAAAATGAACTTTATTCCCGGTAGATTAAAACTTTGAAATTTATTCCAGCAAATGAAAACAATGGAACTTTATTACGGGCAGATTAAAACTTTGAAATTTATTTCAGAAAATGAAAAAAAAAAATGAACTTTATTTCCAATCTTTGTACCGGGTTAATGGAAAATGAATTTAAAAGAAAAAGGTAATAGTAATAGAGGCATTTTAAGTTGGTGTTGGTTAAACGTTTTACTTTTTGGGTTTTTTTGGCAGGAATTGGCTTGAATCCGGCAACGTAAATTTACACAAAATCTCTATTTTCTGTTGTTTAAATTGTTTTTCTGAATGCATAAATAGATTCAGCCTGTTGAAAAACCCTAAACCACTCAAATCTGCTCAAATCTGCAAATCCATGCAAATCCAACCATTCATCACCAAATTTTGAACAAAATCAAAAGAAAAAATAACCAGAAACCCCCCCTCCCAAAAAAATAACACATTTAAAATCAAGTAAGTAAAAAAAAAGTAAAAAGATTGTTTATTCTGTAACTTCATTTACTTTATCCAACTCAGATTGATGTAATTCATTTACACATTTATCCACCTGACATTATGTCCCCAAGATCAAATGAATAAGATATGACCTGAAAGACCATAGGTAATTGTTTTGGAACATTACTCTCAAATAGGAAGAATAGCTCAGGAAAATTACAGAACAATCGCAGGAAATTGATAGGAACAGAGATTGTGAAAGCTTCCCATTTGGATTGAATTGAATTTTGAAATGGATGTGTTTAAGAATTGGCAAGGAAGCCATGTATTGTTCATCATAAAGCTGATTGGGTTGTTGGGATGGCTATGCAATATTGCTGTGGCACAGCTAGAATTAAGTGAAACTGTAACAGGCTCTGCTAGTTTTCCTGACTTGGGATTCACTTGCATAGGAAATTTAGCAGTTTTTCTTACGAGTTTGTACAGAGGAAGGCTCGATCTGGAAATGGGTGCCAGAGATGTTCTGGCCACCATAACAGGCCCCAAACTGGAGAATATAAATGGGTTTGGTATTAGCACATGCAGAGTATTTAAAGATGCTTCTGTTGTGATGCTCTCCACAAGCACGCCCAATTCATCCATCAGGCAATTCATGAGGTATATCTCCAATGCCCATGACGTGGAGTCCATCCTACTGGAATGCGTTCCTATAAAATCTGAAACAGTTACTGCACATATCTGTGATTTTGAATGTGAATGCAATGCAGTGAGATGTGGATGCATTGTATTCTCCACAGTTGAAGAGATCACAACGATGCTTGCTGGTCGGATGCCTGGGACTCTGAAGCGACTGTCTGATTCCCTGTGTCTACTCCCATCTCTAAACTGCCTGAGAAATGGCTGCCATGGCTGCAACCAGGGCCTCTTGCATTTGGAGAATGAGCAGAGATTGACAGAGGGTGGCTCCATGGTGGACCCCCCTGCTAGAGTCTGTGGAGCAATTAATTATATTTCTGAGGTATTTATGGAAGAAGAGCGTATTTGCATCTGTATTCCAGTGCCTGCAGCAGAACAAGATAATGAATGGACAAATATGATGAGCAGATCTTTCATGTTGAAAGAGAAGGAAGCCAGAGGAGTCAGGGTCATGCATTTGGATTCTCAAGAGATAGTGGAATACAGCAATCTCTCGTTAATAATGCCAAGGATCATAGAGGTATTAGTCAACCTTCTACTAACTGGTTGGTTCAGAGTGGACGGCTTCTCTAGCTCTCTGATAGCCAGAAGGGCATTGAGAGATTATGTTGTGGATAGTACAGGGAGTGGATTTGCAGCCAATGCGTTTTTAACAAAAGCTTTGGTCAATTCTAATGCTGCCAACAACGATGGGTGCCAAGTGCTGAGCTTTAGAGGTACTTTTGTAAGCATCCGAACCTTTTCGTTTATGGTGGGTTGTGTGAACTTGATGTGCTCAATTATTTGGGCTGTGCTTACTGCACATGCAGGAGGCTCAGAAAATTGGTATGACTCGCACTCCATACCACTCTCTAAGCCTAGATTTGTTGTCATAATGGCAGCCATTGGCATTAGTTTTGTCATGGACTGCTTTGATATGTTTTCTCTTTCTAAGAGAAATGGTGGAAGGCATATTCTTGGGGAGAAAAGGAGGCTTATGTTTTGGGCAATGATAGTTATGGATGTCGTCTGCATTGTCTCATTCGGTGTAGTGGCAGATATTTTAGGTGTAAAGGCCTTTGGAAGATGGTTATATAGTGCTCTGCATGCTTTGGTTTGGGTGAAGTGGGGAATTGGCAGTTATCTTCTTGGTGAATTTTCTCAAGAATTTGATTCAAGACGTCACAGGTGGGGAACTAATGGTACAATTGTGGTGGCTTTTTCTAACAATCACAGAAGTGAAAGTAGATTTGAGAGTGGAATTCTAGTATACTCTTCTGCATTTTTACTCAATGCTATCTTAGCTATCTTAGCTGGAGTTAGAGGCACGTGGAACTATCTGCAAATAAAAACAATTAACATAATTTAATAAAAAAAAGCAATGGGTTTAACCTGTGTATGATTAGTTTTAAATAAGTCTATTTGCTGGTAAATATTGTTTGTAATCGGACATTTTAGTTGAAATTTTGAATGGATGAAATTGTTGTTTTTAATACATAAATGGATCCAATATCTTCCACAAATACTCTTCTGCATTTTTATTCAATGCTATCTTAGCTGGAGTTAGAGGCAGGTGGAACTATCTGTGAACAGAAAACAATTAAGATAATTTAATAAAAACAAGTCAAAAAAAATGAATTGTACAATATTAATGATATTTATAGTTTCATTAAATTGCAAGTCAAAAAAAATAATTTTTCTTTTAAATTATAGGTTAATAAAATGAAAAATTAAAATCACAATAAACATAAGAATTTTTTTTCCATATATACAAATAATATCATAAAAAAATAAAAATTATTTTTATCATTATTATAATAAATATAAATTAACTACATATATATAAATAATATCATAAAAAAATATAAATTATTTTTATCATTATTATAATAAATATAAATTAACTATATATAAACACACAAGTATGACATTTCATTCCCAATAATAACTTATCTAAGTAATATGATAAAAAAATACATTTGTCATGATTATTTTAAGTATAAACTAACTATATATTTCATTCTCACTAATAACTTATCTAATTAATACCATAAAAAAATACATTTGTCATTATTATAGTAAGTATAAACTAACTATATATAAACACACAAGTATGGCATTTCATCCCAATAATAACTTATCTAACATAAGTTATTGACTTGCACAATATAGTAATAACTTATCTAACTAATACCATAAAAAAAAATACATTTGTCATTATTATAATAAGTATAAACTAATTATATATAAACACACAAATATGGCATTTCATCCCAGTAATAACTTAACTTATCTAACTTAAGTTATTGGCTTGCACAATAAGATGGATGAGTATCACCACACTTAAGAAAAAAAATGAGTCAATCATTATGGCAACAACATTATCAACTATGTAACTTTATAAATTGTATAATAGTTTTAACTTTATGAATAATTCACAAAGAATGTCATCAATCTACACAACCTTCTTCCTTAGAGTAGTTAATAAATATCACTTATGATGTCATATTATACTTTTGTATTATGTTCATGATTAATGGTTAAGTACATCTTACTTTTAATGGTTAAGTACATCTTACTTTTGTATTATGTTCATAATTTATGTGTTAAAACACTTTGTTGAATATAATTTGTTTTTGAGCCCTTCATTACAATAAAGTCATTATTTTAAAATTTCAATTAATAAATCTCTAAAGTTATAGGTTGTAATAATTAAAAATGTATGCTCTTATTTAAAGTTGGATGATGCCCTTGGGTACATTTCTTTAACTTGGAAAGACAAAGAGCACTCCTTTTCCTATGGATGAAGGAATGTGTAATCCTACACTTTTTCTTAATCATTTTATTATTGATTAGTGAAATGCTTTAATGATGTAATGCTAGTGCTCATAAGAGTTATAAAATGCACACTTCATGTTTGAATCATTTTTTTTTTCTAAGAGTTATAAAAAGCACACTTCAAGTTTGAATCATTCTTGCTTTCTAAGAGTTATAAAAATCACACTTAATGATTGAATCACTCTTGTTTTCTAACTGACTTCTCATTCTTGATATTTTTTTCACTAAGTTCCTAGGTTGGTTTCACTTCTGTGTTTGGCTTCAAGTGGTTGTTTTTTTTTCTCTTCCCTCATTTTGGGGCATGAAAAACACCCTAATTCTCCTCTCGATCCCTTCCATCTAGTTGGTGATACAAGATTTGTAGCCTAACCTACAAGCATGATAAAGATTCTTTGATACTTAAATGAAATAATCAAGACATCTCTTCTAGTTGAGAGTGAAATACTGTAATGATTCCAAATTTTGGATTCTAATGGTCATGAAATGCCCTCAAATTGCCAAAATTTTGCATAGATGAACCTATCATTTGTGATCTTATTCGAGCATATGTGTATGACCCCTAGACTTTCTTAGACTGCGACACTTGCTTTACATTGACTATTATTCGCCAGTGTTGAACCTACCTAATGAAGGATTAGAGTTTAATATCAAGGACACAAAGGTCCTCGCAATAGCATTTGATGATGTGACCTTGCAATAAGCACATGAAACCCTACAATATGAAAAAAAAAATTTGCATTCAACATGTTAAGCCATCTTATGTGATTTGAATAAATATGATGCAAGAAGGTGTTTGTTGGCCAACCATTACCATGCTTGTTAGGTTTTGTGTGCATGATCATGATAAATAACTTCTAGTGAAAGCAATGAAGCTCTTTCAACCTTTTTTGTGAAGAGTTGAGCCAATAAGATTGAAAAATTTTGCACTTAGCCAATGTTCTTGTGTTGATTATAACTGTAATAATCACAACCTCTCATTTATCATGGGGTTCATCTTAATCCAATTGTTCTTTCACACTATATGCACATACTTACCTAGAAATTCCATGAAGAACTAATACCCTAGCCTTACCACTTCCTTTATTTTGTTGATGCATGACCTACATGCATGTACAACAATACCCAACAAGATGTAGATGATTTGGGCAAGGAAACCATCATGGAAGTGAGGCAATAGATTGAAATACTCATCATTGAAGACATACTTAGAGTCCTTGAGGGATTTGTAAATTGTCATAGATATTCCAGTAGAACAATTTGTCACAACAGATATTAAAACTATTTTGAAATCTTAGATTTTATAGTTTATTTCCTTAGATCCAAGATTAGTTAATTACTAGATTTTCTTGAATTTATGAAATAATTGACTTACAAAAATGAAATAAATGAGAAAAGAACCCACCACCCACACACAAATGAACACAAGACATATCTTGGGAAACCGGATATGAGAGAAAACCTAGAAAGAATGTGAGGCCTATACCCTACTCTATTTTCTTTAGTTATGGAAATGAAAATACAAAGAAAGAAGCACTCACTGTAGAGTTGTCTTTGACATTGTGTCCTATATGGATGCTATAGAATCTCTCCTCCTCTATTATGCTCTCAAAATACCAATCATATATTCTCTACTCAACTATTGAACAAGTACAATACAAAAAAATGGAACCCCTTTCTCCTCCCAGCGGGCCAATATTTAACATAGCCCGATAGTCATGATCTAGGGTTAGGGATTTGACTTCCTCAAGCCTCAATTAGTGATCAAGTTTGGATGTTCTAGAATATTCTTGAAATTACACACATGTCTAACCCCATATGTGTGAGAAACAAGGACTGACATGGCATCCACTTGTACCATGGTGGTCAACAAGGTAAGTCAATTTGTGGGAGGTATAACTTTTTCATATGAGCTCATATTGAGATGTTTGACGCACCATTGGAAAGGCATCCGAGTTTAGAACACTGCCAAGGGTGTGCACATAATATTTGGACAATGTAACCCCCAAAAATGCCATTTAATGCCTCAAAATGGCTTCAAAAGGTTCTCAACCCTAATTTTCCAAACTGGGAACTACCACTAAAATGACCCTATAAATTCTTTTAAATTATAGCTTAATAAAATGAAAAAAATGAAAATAAAAAATAAACATATGGAAAAAATTTCCCTATATATAATTAATATTATAAAAAATAAAAAATATATTTTTCATTATAATAAATATATACTAACTCAAATGACATTTCATTACTAATAATAACTTATCTAACTAATATCACAAAAAAAATATTTATCATTTTTTAAGTAAATATAAACTAAATATATATTAACACACAATGAAATTTTATTCACAGATAATAACTTATCTTAATAATTTATCTAACATAAGTTATCGATATAAACTAACTATATATTAATACAAAATGGAATTCCATTCAACAGTAATAACTTATCTTAATAATTTATTAGCTTGCACAATAAGATGGATGAGTATCACAACAATTGAAAAAAAAAAATGAGTTAATAAGAAGAAACAAAACATTATGGCAACAACATTATCAACTATGTAACTTTATAAATTGTATAATAGTTTTAACTTTATGAATAATTCACAAAGAATGTCATAGATCTACACTACCTTCTTCCTTATTGGGTTTTAAGTAATGGTTAGAGTAGTTAATAGATACACATTGACATTATTCACTTATGATGTCATATTATACGAGGGTTAAGTACATCTGACTTTTGTATTATGTTCATGATTTATGTATTACAGCACTTTGTTGAATATAGTTTGTTGGTGAGCCCTTCATTAGAATAAAGTGATTATTTTTTTTTTGTTGGTGAGCCCTTCATTAGAATAAAGTGATTATTTAAAATCTCAATTAATAAATCTGTAAAGTTATAGGTTATAATAATTAAAATGTACGCTCCTATTTAAAGTTGGATGATGCTCTTGGGCACCTCTTTTTAACTTGGAAAGACAATGAGAATTTTTTTTTTTTATAATGAACAATGTCTCATTCTACACATTAGACTTTATATTAAATGATGTTATATATTTTGCTTAATTATTTTGTTATTGATTAGTGAAATGTTTTAATGATATAAAGCTAGTGTTCATAACAGTTATAAAAATACATTTCATGTTTGAATCATTTTTTCTTTCTAAGAGTTATAAAAGCATACTTCATGTTTGAATCATTCTCATTCTATACATTACACATTAGACTTTATATTAAATGATGTTATATATTTTTCTTAATTATTTTATTATTGATTAGTGAAATGTTTTAATGATGTAAAGCTAGTGCTCATAACAGTTATAAAAAACACACTTCATGTTTGAATCATTTTCATTCTATACATTAGACTGTATATTAAATGATGTTATATATTTTGCTTAATTATTTTATTATTGATTAGTGAAATGCTTTAATGATGTAAAACTAGTGTTCATAACAGTTATAAAAAACACACTTCATGTTTGAATCATTTTTTCTTTTTAAAAGTTATAAAAAACACACTTCATGTTTGAATCATTCTCATTCTACACATTAGACTTTATATTAAATGATTTTATATATTTTGCTTAATTATTTTATCATTGATTAGTGAAATGCTTTAATGATGTAAAGCTAGTGCTCATAACAGTTATAAAAAACACACTTCATGTTTGAATCACTTTTTCTTTCTAAGAGTTATAAAAAGCACACTTCATGTTTGAAACATTCTCATTCTACACATTAGACTTTATATTAAATGATGTTATATATTTTGCTTAATTATTTTATCATTGGTTAGTGAAATGCTTTAATGATATAAAGCTAGTGCTCATAACAGTTATAAAAAACACATTTCATGTTTGAATCATTTTTTCTTTCTAAAAGTTATAAAAAGCACACTTCATGTTTGAATCATTCTTGCTTTCTTTGTGAATTATTCTTGATTATCATTCTTGCTTGCATTCTTGTTTTTTTGTCTCTTCCCTCTTTTTGTGTCATGAAGAACACCTTAATTCTCCTCTTGATCCCTTCCATCTAGTTGATAATGTAAGATTTGTAGCCTAACTTACAAGTATGATAAAGATTTTTTGATACTTAAATGAAATAATCAATATATCTCTTTGAGAGAGTGAAATCTTGTAATGATTCCAAAATTTGGATTTTAATGGTCATGAAAATGCCCTCAAATTGCCAAAAAATTTCACATATGAACCTATCATCCGTGATCTTATTCGAGCATATGTGTATGACCCCTAGAATTTCTTAGACTAACACACTTGCTTTACATTGACTACTATTCACCAAGTGTTGACCCTACCCAATGAAGGATAAGAGGTCAAGACCAGGGACACAAAGGTCCTCACAATAGCATTTGATGATGTGACCTTGCAACAAGCACATGAAACACTACAATATGAAAAAACAAATTACATTCAACCATGTTAAGACATCCTATGTGATTTGGATAAATATGATGCAAGAAGGTGTTTGTTGGCCAACCATTACCATGTTTGTTAGGTTTTGTGTGAATGATCATGATAAATAACTTCTAGTGCAAACAATGAAGCTCTTTCAACCTTTTATGTGAAGAGTTGAGCCAATAAGATTGAATTTTTTTTCACTTAGCCAATGTTCTTGTGTTGATTATAACTCTAAACATCACAACCTCTCATTTAGCATGGGGTTAATCTTATTCCAATCGTTCTTTCACACTACATGCACATACTTACCTAGAAATGCCATGAATAACTAATACCCTATCCTTACCACTTCCTTTATTTTGTTGATGCATGACCTACATGCATGTACAACAATACCTAAACAAGATGTAAATGATTTGGGCAAGGAAAACATCATGGAAGTGAGGCAATAGATTGAAATACTCATCATTGAAGACATACTTAGAGTTCACGAGGGATTTGTAAACTATCATGGATATTCCACTAGAACAATTTGTCACAACAGATCTTAAAACTATTTTGAAATCTTAGATTTTATAGTTTATTTCCTTAGATCCCAGATTAGTTAATTACTAGATTTTCTTGAATTTATGAAATAATTGACTTACAAAAATGAAAGAAATGAGAAAAGAACCCACCATCCACACACAAATGAACACAATATATATCTTGGGAAATCAGATACGGGAGAAAACCCAACAAGAATGTGAGGCCTGTACTCTGCTCTCTTTTCTTCAGTTATGGAAATGAAAATACAAAGAAAGAGACACTCAATGCGGAGTTGTCTTTGACGTTTTGGCTTATATGGCTGCTATAGAATCTCTCCTCCTCTATTATGCTCTCAAAATACCAATCATAGATTCTCTAATCAACTATTGAAAAAGTACAATACAAAAGAATGGAACCCCTTTCTCCTCCTAGCGAACTAGTATTTAATATAGCCCAATAGTCGTGATCTAGGGTTAGGGTTTTGACTTCCTCAAGCCTAAATTTATGATCAAGTTTGGATCTTATAGAATATTCTTGAAATTACAGACATGGCTAGCCCCATATGTGTGAGAAACAGGGGTTGGCGTGGCATCCACTTGTACCATGGTGGTCAACAATGTAAGTCAACTTGTGGGAGGAATAACTTTTTCATACGAGCTCCTATTGAGGTGTTTGATGCACCATTGGAAAGGTATCAGAGTTTAGAACACTGCCAAGGGTGTGCAGATAATTTTTGGACACCATAACACCCAAAAATGTCGTTTAATGCCTCAAAATGGCTTCAAAAGGTTCTCAAACCCAATTTTCCAAACTTGGAACTACCACTAAAATGGCCCTACAAGTCGATTGCTCCAATTTTTTCCACAAAAAAGTAACTAATCTATATGAAAAGTTATATGATGATCCAATATGGATCATTGAGATGTTGCAAGGTTACATTGGTTAATATTAGTGCAAGCATCATTGCATTTCATCGTGTTTGGGTTATAGATGTCCTATTTGAAGTTAAGGAAGCATCTACCAATACAAGAGACTGGATATGAACTCTTGTAGTAGTACCTCACCATGAAAATCAAGTATAAAATTTAATGCTTTGAACATGAGTTTTTCACCCTCTCTAGTGTGTTCGTGGGTACTAGTTGAATGAATATTTTGAAAAATAAATTATAGTAGCATTAACCTTACAACAAAGTGAAAGATATGAACCTGTTTTTTCACAGTATTAATATGGTGACAGATTGTAACCTTATTTATATTTTGTTAGGCATAAAAGAGTGCACTGTAAAAAAGAGAATTTCTAGGCTAGGTTGTGGAGATCACAAATTTTCCATTCTATGGAATGGCCATTTAGCAATGGAAACCATTGAAACAACATAAATAATACCCTCGATTTTTCAAGCATCACAACCTTTAACTAAAAAGTGGATTTCCTAAAAGGGGAATAGGTAAAATATTACTAGAATCCCAACAAAAATCACATCCAATAGAAAAAATAGATACCAAGAAAAATTCCTCATGTACACCACATTCTCCATCAAGCACAAAAGGAAGAGTAAGAGAAATCTTAAGACTAGAGGTAACTCTCATAACCCTACTTCTATTATAAGTAATTCTTGGTTCCACCTCAAAGTCCACCCACAAACCCTTTGTTCAACTACTAGTAACCCTCAAAATTCATCATAGTCCCCTCCTTTTGAGAGAAATTGGACAAAATGAAAGACCTTCCAAATCCCTCCCAATCACCCCTAGCATTTTAAAACTCTAGGATTTTCCTAGGTTGAACTTAAACAAAACCTTGTCACTCTATTGTTCTCCTTTCATTAATCCCATTCCAAATTCCCATTAATGAGACTCCTCTCCCTTCACACACTTTGTTGCAACCAAAAATAAAAACACCCTTGTTATTGTTGATTATACCAACTTCTTAGGTGATTCCCCTTCCCACTCCTTCAAACCTGATTGCTGCATACTCAATTATCATTAAGGACGTGATAAACTTGTATTCCTGCCATGTTGCATTTGTTCAATCGCCCCATTCCTGTAAAATCCCAAGTTTTCATCCTCATAAATTGTAATATAATTGTGCAAATGTGATTTCATTTGGTGAGCCGGTAATGTTTTGGGTCAGAGAGCCTGTATTGATTAAAGGTTGGAGAGCCTAGTATTCTAATATGTACATAGAATGATTAATAAAAATACATCATTGGATGCGATAAGATAGGGGAGGTAACATTTGGGTCCCGTTATGGTTCCACATGAGAGGGGGCTAAAAGGGGTTCCAAGGGAAAACCCATGTCATTTTACTAAGTTAATGTGTCATTACCATATAATCCTTCTTTGAATAATTAGACACTCAATCATTGAATCCATGTAAGAGGTTGGTGGGAGAATCATCTCACCTAGAAATGATAGCATCGGTTGAGTGCAATCATTTTTAAGAAGAGAGAGTCAAGCAAGCATGGGAGAGGAAGGAACATGGAAATTTGAGTAGGGGGAAGACAATTTTACAAGGAATTTTTTGGGACAACAAGAGGAGATATGGGTTTTGGGAAAGAGAACCAGCCATGCTATGTATGAGAGAATCCATGGGAGGGATGAGTTTTATGTTGAGAATTAGGTTTTGTGCCTATAAGTCAATTTTTTGGTTCAGGAAATTGCTCAAGAGGCTTCAGAAGGTTGTTGTGAACACTCTTGGGATAGTTGAGAATTCCTAGAGTTTGTTGCTGAAATATTTCCTGACCAACCTTGCACTAGATCCTTTGAGGGAAGTGTGATAGTTTGAGGGACTATAAGGAAAGGAAAGGGAAATAGAACCAACCATGCTATGTATGAGAGAATCCATGAGAGAGATGAGTTTTATGTTGAGAATTAGGTTTTGTGCCTATAAGTCAATTTTCCGGTTCAGGAAATTGCTCAAGAGGCTTGAGAAGGTTGTTGTGAGCACTCTTGGGATAGCTGAGAATTCCTGGAGTCTGTAGCTGAAATATTTCTCGACCAACCTTGCAATAGATCCTTTGAGGGAAGTGTGATAGCTTGAGGGAATACATGTAAAGGAAGGGGGATCCCATTCCTTGGGTTGTGTAGGTGGAGGGGAAAGAGAGTTGGTGGATTGGAATTGTTGGTCAAGTTAGAAAACTAGGTGTTGGGTCATGCAAAGAAAGTGGCCAACCATGAGAGCCAAACGTCCTTGTTGACTCATAGCCCCAACTTGGGGGTAGCTTGCTATTGAGAGAAATGGAATAGCAAATCCTACAGTTTGGAGGAATGTCCTTTGTATGCAATGATTTGGTGACATTTTATTATAAATAGAAGTGAACTAGGTATTGGGCTATGTGAGGAAAGTAGCAAGTGAGGAACACTAGAGCCTACAATTAGGAGGAACATCCTTCATACACAACCAATTGGTGACATTTCATTATAAATATAAGTGATATAGCCATTGTGTTTAATAATTGTTTAATGCTATGTATTATTGTTGTGCTACACTTTGTATTTTGATGTTTGAATGTTGTTGTGTATGATTTAATAGCTTTCATTCATGAATTTAGAGTTAATGCGATTTGCATGAGTTTGTATGTCATGCTACATGCATATTTTCCATTATTAAATTTCGTATCAAAGCTATCGTATGAAAATTTGATCGTAATAGGACTCAGCGTGGGAGATGGATACATTACAATATGGTATTAGAGCTTTTGATTTAACACCAGACTTGTATGGGCCAAAGACCAAAATGAATTTGATAAATTCGATGTTGCATGGGTTTGATCTATGTCAAATTTGGGAAAATTTGTAAAATCAAAGTGAAATCCCCAAGTTTCTAAGCAAAGAGCTGAATTTGCACTCAAAGTTGTCAAAGAGGTGATTACTTTCATCAATCTACAAGTTGCAGAGTTAAATTCTGCCTGGGAGGTCAAATTTTGTGTTTTCATGGAGGATATGAAGCTTAGTGAAATTGATCGTTGAGATGACATTTTATATTGATATCAATGGTCTATATTCATCCTATATTTGGATAAAAAAAACTTCTAAGTTAGAAAATTCTACCAAAGAACAAATGTTCAAGTTCATCAATGAAGAAAATCCAAGTCCATTGAAGAGAAAGTATTCAAGTTCACTGATGAACAAAATCCAAAACCGCAAAAGAGAAAGTATTCAAGTTTTCCAATGAACAAAATCCAAGTCTGTCGAAGAGAAAATATTCAAGTTCTTCGATGAATAAAATTTGAAGTCACCAAAAATTTTCAAAGTTTGACAAAGTGGGTATTATTTTTGGTTCGTTGAAGAAAAAATCCAAAGTTCGTAAAGTAAAAATATTTTTTGAGTTTGTTGATGAAGAATTTTTTATTTTGATGAAGAAACCATTTTAGAGTTTGTATAAGTGCATTTTGTAGTTCATTGAAGTTAAGTTATTATTTTTTAAGTTCTCCAAAGAAGATTTTTTTAGTTCAATGAAGAAACCATTTTGGAGGTTTTTGAAGTGCATTTTGTAGTTCGACGATGAAGAATAATTTATGAGTTTCCAAAAGAAAATAATTGAGTCTGCCAAAGAGACCATTTTTAGGTCACTAAGGTGCATTTCGTGGATCATCGATGGAAGAAGAATTCCAAGGTTCGTCGTGCATTTTGGGGATCATTGATGGAAGAAGAATTTTGAGGTTCACCATGCATTTTGGGGATCACTGATGGAAGAAGAATTTCAAGGCTCGTTGTGCATTTTGTGGATCACCAATGGAAGAATAATTTTGGGGTTACATGATACAAGAAATTTGGTGACTGTTGATAGAAGGAATTTTGAAACCATTGATGAAAGAAATTTGGAAATTGTCGATGGAAGAAATTTGGTGATCACTGATGAAAGAAATTTGACAACCACTGATGGAAGAAAATTTGGGTTTGCTGATAGAAGAATTATTCATCTCATCAATGAGGATAGTGACATGGCCATATCATGGGATGATAAGTGGAAAGAGTGCAATACAAAAGAGTTATAAAGGTCATGACTAGTGCATTTGATTAACTATACAATGAAGCATCCATGATAAGTACAAGGATGGAGAAAAGAAGTAGGTGAGGAATGGCATTAATATCCATAGGAAGGTAAGGTAAGTCTCCCTAATACTTGAAGGTAGAAAGGTAATGATGAAATGAAAGCACGCTATGAAAGGAATATGGACCTATTGAGCTAATTTGCAAGTCATGGGGATCGAAAAATCATCTTTGGGGACTAATATATGAATACTTAGAAGATTTTCTAGCTATGGAACAACAACTATAACCAAAGTATTCATAGCAAGAAAACCCACTTATTTTATTGGAGTGTGTACTTGAAGTAGGGTATAATAGCAAAGAATTTAATGGATGAAATAATGAAAGTTCATTTGTGATCCAGGTGGATATTGGTGGCCACCCACCTTTTCTGACTGGCTCAAAACAGTTTTCTGGCAATTTTGGCAATTTACTATTTTTAGCAGGTTTTAACTTCCGGGGCCATTTT
>JZKD02S1675919.1:74267-100787 GCA_000966675.3 Picea glauca
TTCTCCTCTTGATCCCTTCCATCTAGTTGGTGATGCAAGATTTGTAGCCTAACCTACAAGCATGATAAATATTATTTGATACTTAAATGAAATAATCAAGATATCTCTTTTAGTTGAGAGTGAAACCTGTAATGATTCCAAAATTTGGATTCTAATGGTCATGAAAGTGCCCTCAAATTGCCAAACTTTTGCATAGATGAACCTATCATCTGTGATCTTATTCGAGCATATGTGTATGACCCCTTGAATTTCTTAGACTAAGACACTTGCTTTACCTTGACTACTATTCGCCAAGTGTTGAACCTACCTAATGAAGGATTAGAGTTTAAGATCAGAGACACAAAGGTCCTCACAATAGCATTTGATGATGTGACCTTGCAACAAGCACATGAAACCCTACAATATGAAAAAAACAATTGCATTCAACCATGTTAAGCCATCTTATGTGATTTGAATAAATATGATGCAAGAATGTGTTTGTTTTCCAACCATTACCATGCTTGTTAGGTTTTGTGTGCATGATCATGATAAATAACTTCTAGTGCAAGCAATGAAGCTCTTTCAACCTTTTTTGTGAAGAGTTGAGCCAATAAGATTGAACATTTTTGCACTTAGCCAATGTTCTTGTGTTGATTATAACTCTAAACATCACAACCTCTCATTTAGCTTGGGGTTCATCTTACTCCAATTGTTCTTTCACACTATATGCACATACTTACCTAGAAATTCCATGAAGAAGTAATACCCTAGCCTTACCACTTCCTTTATTTTGTTGATGCATGACCTACATGCATGTACAACAATACCTAAACAAGATGTAGATGATTTGGGCAAGGAAACCATCATGGAAGTGAGGCAATAGATTGGCATACTCATCATTGAAGACATACTTAGAGTCCTTGAGGGATTTGTAAATTTTCATGGATATTCCAATAGAACAATTTGTCACAACAAATCTTAAAACTATTTTGAAATCTTAGATTTTATATTTTATTTCCTTAGATCCTAGATTAGTTAATTACTAGATTTTCTTCAATTTATGAAATAATTGACTTACGAAAAATGAAAGAAATGAGAAAAGAACCCACCATCCACACACAAATGAACATAGGACATATCTTGGGAAACCGGATATGGGAGAAAACCTAGAAAGAATGTGAGGTCTATACTCTACTCTCTTTTCTTCAGTTATGGAAATGAAAATACAAAGAACGAGGCACTCACTTTGGAGTTGCCTTTGACATTGTGGCCTATATGGATGCTATATAATCTCTCCTCCTCTATTATTCTCTCAAAATACCAATCATATATTCTCTACTCAACTATTGAACAAGTACAATACAAAATAATGGAACCCCTTTCTCCCCCTAGTAGGCCAGTATTTAAGATAGCCCGATAGTCGTGATCTAGGGACAATACAAAAGAATGGAACCCTTTTCTCCTCCTAGCGGGCCAGTATTTAACATAGCCCGATAGTCATGATCTAGGGTTAGGTTTTTGACTTCCTCAAGCCTCAATTAATGATCAAGTTTGGATCTTCTAGAATACTCTTGAAATTACACACATGGCTAGCCCCATATGTGTTAGAAACAAGGACTAACGTGGCATCCACTTGTACCATGGTGGTCAAAAAGGTAAGTCAACTTGCGGAAGGCATAACTTTTTCATACGAGCTCATATTGAGGTGTTTGACGCACCATTGGAAAGGAATTAGAGTTTAGAACACTGCCAAGGGTGTGCACATAACTTTTGGACATTGTAACCCCGGAAAATGCCATTTAATGCCTCAAAATGGCTTCAAAAGGTTCTCAACCCAAATTTTCCAAACTGGGACCTACCACTAAAATGGCCCTACAAGCTGATTGCTCCAATTTTTTCCACCCAAAAGTAACTAAGATATATGAAAAGATATATGATGATCCAATATGGATCATTGAGATGTTGCGAGGTTACATTGGTTAGTATTAGTGCAAGCATAATTTCATGTCATCGTGTTTGGGTCATGGATGCCCTATTTGAAGTTAATGAAGCAATCTACCAATGCAAGAGATTGGATATGAACTCTTGTAGTAGTACTTCACCATGAAAATCAAGTATAAAAGTTAATGCTTTGAACATGAGTTTTTCACCCTATCTAGTGTGTTTGTGGGTACTAGTTGAATGAATATTTTGAAAAATAAATTATAGTAGCATTAACCTTACAACAAAGTGAATGATATGAACCAGTTTTTTCACAATATTAATATGGTGATAGATTGTAAGCTTATTTAGATTTTGTTAAGCATACAAGAGTGCACTATAAAAAACAGAAATTATAGGCTAGGTTGTGGAGATCACAAATGTTCCATTCTATGGAATGGCCATTGAGCAATGGAAACCATTGAAACAACATAAAGAATACCCTCGGTTTTTCAAGCATCACAACCTTTAACTAAAACATGGATTTCCTGAAAGGGAAATATGTAAAATATTAGTAGAATCCCAAAACAAATCACATCCAATAGCAAAAAATAGAGACCAAGGAAAATTCCTCATGTACACCACATTCTCCATCAAGCACAAAAGGAAGAGTAAGAGAAATCTTAAGACTAGAGGTAACTCTCATAACCCTACTTCTCTTATAAGTAATTCTTGGTGCCACACCAAAGTACGCCCAAAAACCCTTTGTGCACCTACTAGTAACCCTAAAAATTCATCATAGTCCCCTCCTTTTGAGAAAAAATGGACAAAATGAAAGACCTTCCAAATCCCTCCCAATCACCCCTAGCATTTTAAATCTCTAAGAGTTTCCTAGGTTGAACTTAGACAAAACCTTGTCACTCTATTGTTCTCCTTTCATTAACCCCATTCCAAATTCCCATTAATGAGACTCTCGTCCCTTCATACACTTTTTTGCAACCGAAAATAAAAACACCCTTGTTATTGTTGATTATACTAACTTCTTAGGTGACTCCCCTTCCCACTCCTTCAAACCCGATTGCTACATACTCCATTATCATTAAGGACATGATAAAATTGGATCCCTTCCATAGTGCATTTCTTCAATCACCCCATTCCTGTAAAATCCCAAGTTTTCATCCTCATAAATTGTAATATAATTGTGCAAATGTGATTTCAGTTGGTGAGCCAGTAATGTTTTGGGTCGGAGAGCCTGTGTTGATTAAAGGTTGAAGAGCCTAATATTCTAATATGTACATAGAATGATTAATAAAAATAATTCATTAGATGTGATACGAGAGGGGAGGTAACATTTGGGTCTAGTTATGGTTCCACAAGAGAGGGGGCTAAAAGGGGGTCCAAGGGAAAACCCATGTCATTTTCCTAAGTTAATGTGTTATTACCATCTAATCCTTCTTTGAATAATTAGACACTCAATCATTGAATGCATGTAAGAGGTTGGTGGGAGAGTCATCTCACCTAGCAATGATAGCATGGGTTGAGTACAATCATTTTTTGGAAGAGAGAGAGTCAAGCAAGCATGGGTTGAGTACAATCAGTTTTTGGAAGAGAGAGAGTCAAGGAAGCATGGGAGAAGAAGGAACATGGAAATTTGAGTAGGGGGAAGACAATTTTACAAGGAAATTTTGGGACAACAAGAGGAGATATGGGTTTTGGGAATGAGAACCAACCATACTATGTATGAGAGAATCCATGAGAGGGATGAGTTTTATGCTAAGAATTAGGTTTTGTGCCTATAAGTCAATTTTCCGGTTGAGGAAATTGCTCAAGAGGCTTGAGAAGGTTTTTTTGAGCACTCTTGGGATAACTGATAATTCCTAGAGTCCGTAGTTGAAATGTTTTATGACCAACCTTGCACTAGATCCTTTGAGGGAAGTGGGATATCCTGAGGGACTACATGGAAAAGAAGGGGGATCCCATTCCTTGGGTTGTATAGGTGGAGGGGAAAGAGAGTTGGTGGATTGGAATTGTTGGTGGAGTTAGAAAACTAGGTGTTGGGTTGTGCGAGGAAAGTGGCCAACCATGAGAGCCAAACGTCCTCGCTAACTCATAGCCCCAGCTTGGGGGTGGCTTGCTATTGAGAGAAATTGATCCAAAATGGATCTAGGAAGGACTAAAAATCAAAGTTCCTAGAATCAGACGAAACTAGCGCCATTTCTTCAGGCTCATCGCACTGATTCTGGTCATATATTTTTTTCCAAAAATGGACATCGTATGCGAAAGTTATCACGTTATGATTGATTTCCCAAACAAGCAAAAACGTCAACTGGTCAAAGTCAACAGGACGTACTACTAACGTCAACATGACGTTAGTAGGGACACGTGGCAGCATGAGGATGTGACACGTGTCACTCATTTTTGGCATTTTTAGGGGTTGATAAGGACCAATAAAAAATTGACATGTGGCACTATACAGATGCGACATGTGGCTGTACGAAATGCTAAAGTGGCCAAATGACTGTCGGACATGTGGCAGTACAGATGCTGATGTGGAAGTACAAATGTTGACGTGGTAGGTGATGTGGAAGATGATTGTGCATGCTGACTTGGCAGATGACTGTGGACTGACTGGATTGTACGGGCCAATCCAGAGGTGACATGTGGCCCAATCACAGGGTTCCACGTGGCACCCCAACTTTAGCCAATGTTGGTTAGCCCAAAAAATTGTTACCTCTGACGGTTTGAACCTCTGACCTATCCTCTGACCAAAGTCTTCGCAACCACCAAAAAACCGGCCATACTACTCATTGGAACTCAACCCCTAACCAGTACAAGTCTGTTTTGTTATGGTTTCATGTGGGTGTTTGGGGGTACCGCCCGATCAGCGGGGGCTACCTGTCAACCAGAGCACCTGGATTTATGGTTTCCACATGACCCGGATAGGGGCTTGATCGGAAGTTTAGGACTAGGGGTCTAACCACTGGCCACATGGCTACCATGCAACCCAAAAAGGAGGGTTGGACTAGAGGTTTCAGAGCCAACGCCTAGCACTTGACCATATGGAAACACCCATATTTCTAGGGGCTCGAAGAAAGGGGGTTGCACCCAATATTTGCAAATTTTAGGGTTTTGGACTCTATAATAAGACTTTTAATGGTTAATTATGCTGATTTTGGAGGATTTTGCCCATTTTGGGGGGATTTGGAGCCTGATTTGAGGCCAGATCTTGGGAGGAATTTGGGATAGGATCCCCAACCAAAATCCTATATAAACCAATCATTTTGGGGAGTTTATGACAGGAGAAATGCTGAAGAATTCATGAATCTAAAGTCATTTTTATGCAGGGAAGATATTGAGGAAGCGAACTTTGGCGACCATTTTTGGGAGGTAAGCTCAACATTTTTTAATGCCGTCAGTTGTGTTGGATTCCTGAGGTCGAGAAGAATATGGCCAGACCAATTTTTAATCCTTTTGTTTCATTTATGATGTAATTTTTAATCATTTAAGAGAAATAAGAAAGCCTTCCCCACTGAGACAAAGGCCTGGACATGTAGGCAACCTTGCTGAACTCCATTATCAAGCTTGTTATTATGGTTTTTTGTTCCTTATGTTTACTTTTTGATATGAATTCTTTATGATGGCTGCAATATTATTTCATTAATATCTTCTTCTTTTCTTAATTCCTAAGTGGTAATTTAACACATGCTTAAAACTCAACCAAGTCTTTAAAAGATTATTTTCGGATCAAGTGTTATCAGAGAAGGTTGACAATTGGTTGTTTGAGTTTGCATGATACCAGGGAAAATCTAAGTCATGGTGAAGGTGAGCTTGTATAAGGGGATCCTGAGATTGGATTGAGAAAGAGGGCATCTCAAAGTGAGAAGATGGCATCTGAAGAAGGAATGTCTCAGAATGAGATAGAGTTTCAAAATACTTTCTTCACCTTGTCAAAGATGGTAAAGGTATTATATGATGATTACTTCGAACGGAAGAGGCCTTTCCAAGGGGAATCATCAAAACAAGACAAAAGTGAAGAAGGAGAGGATCCTCCTAAACCTCCTCCTTCACCTCCTCCTTCACCTCCTTCATCTCCATCATATTCTTCTTCTTCAAGTACAAGTGCAACTTCTACCATAAGAAAACATCCTTATAAACATAAGCATGATATGCCAATACTTAAACTTGATTTAGAATTTGAATTGCCCATCTATGAGGGGGAGGTCAATGCTGAGAGGCTTGATAACTGAGTCAGACAAATGGAAGTTTATTGTAGTGTACAACAAATCAAATATGAGGCAACCCAAATAAAATTGGCATCACTTCGTCTTGCAGGAACAACACTCATTTGGTGGCAAAGTAAGTTGCAACATGGTACTCAACAAGTTGGTAATGTATTTCCATCATGGCAAGATTCTTTTTTGCACTAAGAAAACAGTTTTATCCTTTGGGTTATAAGGAAAAGGGTTTAATTGAATGGAAAAGTCTTAAACTAAGAAAAGGACAAACTGTGCAAGAATACAAAGATGAATTTCATAAGATGGCATTAATGTTAAATATTCCATTACATAAACAAGAAACTCTTATGAATTATATAGGAGGTTTACCTGCACATATTTGTAACACTGTATTTATGTTTGGACCTACTAGTCTTGATGAAGTTTCTGTTCAAGCAATGTATATTGAAGAAGGGAAAACAAGAGTTGGTGTATCGGGGGAATCATCTTCAAGGAAAGAAGACAAACGAAAGGGGAATGGAAAGAAATAAAGTTCAACGACTGTGAAGGAAGAAAATCTCTCTTGCAAGCATTGCAAGAAAGAAGGGCATGATGATGACCATTCCTGGAAATTGCATCCAGAGAAGAGACGAAAGTGGTTCAAAGAGAGGAAAGGGAGGCAAACAGTTGCAACAAAAACATGACCAACAAACTTGGGGTATGATTTAGGTGATGAGACTAAGATCAAAACAGTTGGTTTGTCAGGTAAAATTGGTGATGGATATGATTCTAGAAGTAAATTGTTTCATATAAGGGTCATAATGAAACATACTAAGATTGATACATTGATAGATAGTGGATCTCATTCTAACTTGATTTCAGAGGAAGTGGTTAAACAATTGGGATTGACAACTAAGCTACAACATAACCTTACTCACTTAAATGGATAAGAAACAATCATAAATTTCCCATAACAAAGCAATGCACTTTAAGGTTTTACAATTTCATCAAATTTTGTGGACAAGGTAACATGTGATGTGGTGCCACTAAATGAATGTGGAATGGTGTTAGGTAGCCCTTATTTGTATGATTGCAAGGCAATATTCTACATGGAACATAATCAATATCACTTAACTAAAGAAGGAAATGAATAGGTTGTGCATGCTCATCATATAAAAGAAAATCAATCTCTTCAAACAATGGAACAATTAAGGAAGGCAACTTATGCAAGCAACACGCCTATGATTGTGCCAAGTAAAGAAGTTGATATTAAGCATGAGCATGAGATGGTTGTAGAATGGAAATTCATTCATACTTTGCTTCAAGATAATCTAATGTCATGCAAGCACACCAAACATATTAGTTAATTTGCAATCATATTTCTGATGTTATCGTCGCTAATGTTTTCAACATGGATGGTAGTGGCTTCAGTAAGATGTGAATGAGTTCACGTGGATAACAATATGATTTCAGTTGTCATGGTTGTTTTGTAGTTGATTATGATGCGACGGGTGCACTTGATGACTGGTTGATACCCTTTTGGAGGACCAAAAGGTCTTAGTGGGGAAGCATGATCCAAAATGGATCTAGGAAGGCCTAAAAATAAAATATCTCAGAATCAGACGAAACTAGCGCCATTGCGTCGAGCTCGTCGCACCGATTCTGGCCATATATTTTTTTTCTAAAAATGGACACTGTATGCGAAAGTTATTGTGTTCTGATCAATTTCCCAAACAAGCATTGCTGACATCAACATGACCTCATGATGACATCAGTAGGGACACATGGCAGCACGAGGAGGTGACATGTGCCACTCATTTTTGGCATTTTCAGAGGCTGATGTGGACCAATAAAAAATTGACACGTGACACTATACAAACATGACACATGGATGTAAATAATGCTGACATGGCACAATGACAGTCCAACATGTGGCAGTATAGATGGTGATGTGGCAGGGTGATGTGGTAGTACATATGCTGACATGGCAGGTTGCTGGGCAAGGTGACATGTCAGTACAAATGCTGACATGGCAGATGATGTGGTAGATGACTATGCATGATGACTGGGTAGATGACTGTGCATTGACTGGATTGTATAGGCCAATCCCTAGGTGACACATGGCCCAATCATAGGGTGACACGTGGCACCCCATATTTATCTAATGTTGGCTAGGCCAAAAATTTGTTACCTCTGATGGTTTAAACCTCCGACCTATCCTCCAACCAAAGTCTTCGCAACCACCAGCGGACCGACCAAGCTACTTGTTGGAACTTAAACCCTAATCGATACAAGTTCATTTTATTATGGTTCCATGCGAGTGTTTGGGGGTAGTTCCCGATCAGTGGGGACTACCCGTCAACAAAGGCACCCAGATTTATGGTTGCCACATGACCCGGATAGGGGCTTGACTGGAATTTTAGGACCATGGTCTAACCACTGGCCACATGGTTGCCATGTGACCCCAAAAGGAGGGTTGGATCGGAATTTTATGGGCCAACACCTAGCGCTCGACCATATAGCAACGACCATATTCCTAGGGGCCTGGATAAAGGGGGTTGTGCCCAATATTTGCAAATTTTTGGGTTTTGGACTTTATAATAAGATTTTTAATGGTTAATTCTATTGATTTTGAAGGTTTTTTTCCCATTTTTAGGGGATCTTGAGCTTGATTTTGTTGATTTTTCAATAATCTAGGTTAAGCATGAAGTTCATTCCATTTTTATTATTTATCCATAACCATCAATGTTGCAGCAACCAAGATCACAAGAAGAAGCACCATGCACAAGAACACAAGAAGTATCCTGGGAAACCCTTCTCAACAAGGGAAGAAAACCCAACCAAATCCTTTTCTATATTCCTCAAGAGAAAGACCTTCACCACCAAGATAAACCCTATCACACAAGAGGGTGCTCAAACCCTAGAAATCTAGTTCCCAATAGAGGTGCACACCTTTTCCAAAGAAGTGTACTTGCTGAAATTTCCAAACTCACATGAAATATATGTTTCCTCAAAGGGGATTTTACCTTTACTTATACTAACCTAATTTTTTCAACATAAGTGTCTATCGGCATAATAGGGCCAACCTCACTTAGCTTATAATATAATTAATATTAACTAGATTAATTATCTTTTACATTAATTACCAGTTACAGTAAGGTAGGGTTGACCTGTACCCTTTACATTACAATTAGGGTTACAGGCAGGTCTGACTCTTGTACAATATAGAAAAGGATCTGATACACCCACTAGTGCTCATCCACTAGGGGCACATCCATAGGGATTTGCATATCTCTGGCTCACTGCATTACAAAGGAGAACCAAATATTCACACGTTCACCTGTGCTCTTCCACAGGAACGTCCACTCTACAGATCTTCTTTCCCACTGCCTCACAGAGGAGAATCATTTGAATTCTTCTCTTCAACTCTGCTTCTCAGAGAAGGCTAATACATTAACTTCATTTATGTTCACATGACGATGCACCCAACACTTTGGGGTTTTACACGTTCATCTTGTGCTCAACCATAGACACATCTAAATCAACAGATCGCCTTTCCCACTAGATAATCAGTTAGAGTTCTTCTCAACTCTCTGAATGGAGGAGGAGGAGGTCATCTCTACATTCCAGCTTAGTCTCAGGCAGGAACCACGTACACTTCTTAGGGGATTTCTCTTAGGTTTGTAAGCTGAGAGAAAGACTCACATAGTTGCAATGATCCACATCTCACAGGTTTGTAAGTTGGAGAATGTCTCACATAGCTACAATCATCAACACTCCCTCCCAGCTAGGGAGGCATTCTTCATCATGCCAAGTCTCACACAGATGTACTCTGAATTTTGTCTTGGCTGGATTCATTAATACTCCCTCTCAACTGGGAAGGTATTTGTCACCAAGTTGGATTGGTGAATATGTCTGCAATTTTCTCATGTGTAGGAAGGTATTGTATGTGTACGATTTTCCCTTGCATCATATCTCTGATATAAGGATATTTCATCTCATCGTGTTTGATCCATCAGGAAGCACTGGCTTCTTTAAGGAGCTTTTCACACGGCTCTTGGTTATCATCATAGGATTCATCTCATGGTCAAGTAAATTTGTCAGAAGCTTGTGAATTCATATTGCTTCGCACACTCGATGCTATATACTCTGCCTCTGTGGTACTCAAGGCCACAGAGTTTTGTTTTATACTACATTAGGAAACCATGGAAAATTTTACGGTAGGACATCAACCAGATGTGCTCTTCTGGTCCAATGTACTCTCTGCTCAATCTGTATCGACATATCCTACAAACGCAAGTTCACACTGAAGGCATATTTCAGGCCATATCCAACTGTGCATCATATATATCTCAATACATGCTTTACTGCTATCTAGTGAGTTTGTCTCGATTGACTCATGGATTGACTAAGTACATTCACTGCATAGCATGAATTTTATCTGGTGTTAACTAGGTACATCAATGATCCAATCAGTTGTGGATCAATCTCGTCTGAATCATCATCATTCATTTTCTTCAAATCCATCACGGTGGTTTTTCATTCTGTCATACTGAACTTCTTTAATATTCCCACTATATATTTTCCTTAACTCAGGAAAATCGCATCGATCCTCTGTCATACTTGTCCCAGAAGTAGTGCATCATACTCATATCCTTCATCTCGAAATCAGAAGTCAAGGCTTTCTTGTATCTAACAACAAGACTTTCTGAATAAGTCATCAAAATCAGGTTCTCGTCACCAACACTGTAATAATATAGGTTTGGATCAATAACACTCTTGTTGAAACCCAAAATCATCAAGAAATCCATCCATATAATATAGTTTCCAACTCATGGATGGTAATATGGATGGAAGTGTATCGGGTTTACTGGATCAAGTATCTCATCATAGACAACTCCCTATGTTTATGAGAAACCTCTAGCTATATATCTCGCTTTGTATTTCTCGACACTTCCATCAGCTACATGCTTGATCTTATATATCCACTTGGAAGTCATCACATACTTCCCTTCTAGTCTCTGAACAATATCTTATACATCATTCTTTTAAGATATACTGGTATTCTTTTGTTATGGAATCTTGCCATACATGTTCTCCTGTTTCTTCTCTATGAAAAGAAGGCTCAGAATCAATGGCATGGCTCATGGATGAAGAGTAGCTCGAAAAATCTCTTTGTTCTCTTGGGATGTTCCTTGAGAGGCTTATATGTTTCTCTGCCTCTTGCAGAGTGAGCCTAGGTAGGACTTTTATGCCTTACTACAATTTCTCTGAACATATCAACCAGAGCAACTGGAATAATGTTTGTCTCCCTCTGAACTGTTGAAGGGGGAGAAGGCATTGTCTCACTGTCAATCTCCATGTGCGATTATCTAGATATTTGAAAGGTTATCTCTTCTTCAAGGAAAACATCTCTGCTTGTCTCAATTTGTCTCTAACTAGGGATGTCGATCTGGCATGTCTTTGAAGATTCATTGTTATCCCATAAATGTATCCTTTTTCCCTGAAGGGTCTAGCTCAGACTTCTTCTCTTTGGGTACATGAAAATACACTGGGCACACAAATATCCTGAAGTGTTCAGTCTCAGGATTCACTCTGGTAAAGGATTCTTTGAGAGTTATGTTTTTCAAATTCTGGTGAAGACTCTTGTTCTGAACATATACTGTGTCATGCATGCTTCTGCCCATCGAATCATAGAAAGATTCTGATAATGCATTATTGCATTGGTTTCCTCAATGATGGTTCTATTCTTCATCTTTCCCAAATATTTTTGACTTCCTCTGAGTCAAGTGGCTCCCTCTGAAGGATAAACATATTCCTTTGTTGTTAACCTTCCTGAAACAAGAAAACAAGAGGAACCAAAACAAGAATATCTCCTAAAGGAGAATAATGAGTACATGTCTAGAATCAAAACAATTTAAGGATTGTTGTTATAGTTACAACACCTACTTGTAATGTAGAAAAAATTAGAAATATTGGTTAGAGGAATGATAATTACAACAATCAAACCTGGAGTCTTCACTTCCAATGTGTTGTTCCTATGAATGCATTGGGATCCCTCTGGATCCATGAATTCAGCAAAGGGTTCCTTCTTCCTACAATTACCCTTATGACAATGATACGAATAATATATATACAAGTGAATACATGAGGGTGTTGATATGACTTCTCCAATGGCACCTGGCTGATCTCTATCCTCTTGACATCTTTATGAAGAGGGTAGTCATAGTGTTGCCCTTTTGTGTCACCCACAATAAGCCTTCCTCTGAAGTCTTTTCTTCCAGGAGCTTGAAGTTGCTTGATCCATAAATCTTATCTTCCATCATAGTTTTTACTCATCATAATTTTATTTTCTTCACAAACCCTTGTCAACTTGGATAGAAAACCTAACGGCTAGGATAGGCTAGAAATTTTAGGTTTTTTTGGACTTATGACTACCAACAATAAGCCTTTGAATGATAGGAGAACACTGGTGAGTTGAAGAGCTCCTTCAATGAGTTACAGGAAACTTAATTCTGAAATTTCTGTAGAAATTAGTGAAACCCTAGAAACCCTAGGGCCAAAATTTCAAAATGCTCGGAATTTCACTCTAAGAGTCTGTAGAGGTGCACTGGAGGAGGCTGTACTCTTCCATGCCAAAATTAGCCCTAACGTTCAAGTATTAAGGGATGAAACACTTCATAAAGGAGGGTCATACAGATTTTATGGAAACCCTAGGAGGGTCGTACAGTTCTGCGGAAAAGAGAGGAGACTGGTAGATGTTTGTGCAATGGGTTCTTCAAGACCTATGCTATGATACCATGTTGAGTTTTCAATAATATAGGTTAATCATGATGTTCATTCTATTTTATCATTTATCCATAACCATAAATGTTGCAACAACCAAGATCACAAGAAGAAGCACCATGCACAAGAACACAAGAAGTATCCTGGGAAACCCTTCTCAACAAGGGAAGAAAACCCAACCAAATCCTTTGCTATATTCCTCAAGAGAAATACCTTCACCACCAAGATAAACCCTATCACACAAGAGGGTTCTCAAACCCTAGAACTCTAGTGCCCAAGAGAGGTGCACACCTTTTCCAAGGAAGTGTACTTGCTGAAATTTCCAAATTCACATGAAAGATATGTTTCCTCAAAGGGGATTTTACCTTTACTTATACCAACCTAATTCTGTCAACAAAAGTTTCTATTGGCACAATATGTCCGACATCACTTAGATTGTAATATAATTAATATTAACCAGATTAATCATCTTTTGCATTAATTACCAGTTACATTAAGGTAGGGCCGACCTTTACCCTTTACATTACAATTAGGTTTACAGGTAGGTTTGCCTCTTGTACAATATAGAAAAGGATCGGATACACCCACTAGTTCTCATCCACTAGAGACACATCCATAGGGATGTCCATATCTCTGGCTCACTGCATTACACAGGAGAACTAGATTTTCACACGTTCACTTGTGCTCTTCCATAGGAATGTCCACTCTATAGATCTTCTTTCCCACTGAATCACACAAGATAATCATCTGGAGTTTTCTTGTCAACTCTACTACTCAGGGGAGGCTAATACATCATCTTCATTTCTGTTCACATGACGATGCACCCAACACTTTGGGGTTTCACACGTTCACCTTGTGCTCAGCCACATACGTGTCTAACTCAACAGATCTCCTTTCCCACTGGATAATCATCTGGAGTTCTTCTCAACTCTCTGAATGGAGGAGGTCATCTCTACGTTCCAACTCAGTCTCAGGAAGGAACCACGTACCCTTCTTAGGGGCTTTCTATCAAGTTTGTAAGCTGAGATAAAGACTCACATAGCTGCAATGATCCACATCTCACAGGTTTGTAAGTTGGAGAATGTCTCACATAGCTGCAATCATCAACACTCCCTCTCATCTTGGGAGGAATTATTCATCGTGCCAAGTCTCACACAGATGTAATCTGAATTTTGTCTTGGTTGGAGTCATTAATACTCCCTCTCAACTAGGAAGGAATTCTTCAGCAAGTTGGTTTGGTGAAGATGTCTACAATCTTCTCATGTGTAGGAAGGTATTGTATGTGTACGATTTTCCATTGCATCATATCTCTAATATAAGGATATTTCATGTCATCGTGTTTGATCCATCAGGAAGCACTAGGTTCTTTAAGGAGATTTTCACACAACTCTTGGTTATCATCATAGGATTAATCTCATGGTCAAGTAAATATGTTAGAAGCTTGTGAAGTCATATTGCTTTGCACACTCAATGCTTAATACTCTACCTCTGTGGTACTCAAGCCCATAGAGTTTTGTTTCCTACTACATTAGGAAACCATGGCAAACTTTACGGTAGGACATCAACTGGATTTGCTCTTCTGGTCCACTGTATTCTCTGATCAATATGTATCAGCATATCCTACAAACTCAAGTTCACCCTGAAGGCATATTTCAGGCCATATCCAAGTGTGCCTCATATATATCTCAATACATGCTTTACTGCTATCCAATGGGTCTGTCTCGGTTGACTCATGGATTGACTAAGTAAATTCACTGCATAGCATGAATTTTATCTGGTGTTAACCAGGTACATCAATGATCCAATCAGTTGTGGATCAATCTCATCTAAATCATCATCATTCATTTTCTTCAAATTCATCATGGTGGTTTTGAATTCTGTCATACTGAACTTCTTTAATATTCCCACTGTATATTTTCCTTGACTCAGGAAAATATCATCTGTCCTCTATCATACTTCTTGTCCAATAAGTAGTGCATCATACTCATATCCTTCATCTTGAAATCAAAAGTCAAGGCTCACTTGTATCTAACAACAAGGCTTTCTGAATAAGTCATCAAAATCAGGCTCTCATCACAAACACTGTAATAATATAGGTTTGGATCAACAACGCTCTTGCTGAAACCCAAACTCATCAAGAATCCATTCATCTAATATAGTTTCCAACTCATGGATAGTAATATGGATGGAAGTGTATCGAGTTTACTGGATCAAGTGTCTCATCATAGACAAATCCCTCTATTTCTGAAAAACCTCTAGCTATAGATCTCGCTTTTTATTTCTCGACACTTCCATCAATTGCATGCTTGATCTTATAGATCCACTTGGAAGTCATCACAGACTTCCCTTATGGTCTCTGAAAAATATCTTATACATCATTCTGTTAAGATATACTGGTATTCTTCTGTTATGGAATATTGCCATACCTATTCTCCTATTGCTTATCTATGATAAGAAGGCTCAGAATCAATGAGGTGGCTCATGGATGAAGAGTAGCTTGAAAATTCTCTTTGTTCTCTCGGGATGTTCCTTGAGAGACTTGTATGTTTCTCTGCCTCATGCAGAGTGATCCTATGCAGGCCTTTTATTCCCTACTACAATATCTCTGAACATATGAACCAGAGCAACTGGATCAACTGGAATAATGTTTGTCTCCCTTTGAACTATTGAAGGGGAAGAAGGAATTGTCTCACTTTCAATCTTCATCTGATATTCTCTGAATATTTGAAAGGCTATCTCTTCTTCAAGGAAAACATCTCTGCTTGTCTCAATCTGTCTCTGACTACGGATGTCGATCTGGGATGTCTTCGAAGATTCACTATTATCCCATAAACATATCCTTTTTCCCTGAAGGGTTTAGATTGGACTTCTTCTCTCTGGGTACATGAAAATACATTGGGCACACCAAATATCCTGAAGTGTTCAATTTCAGGATTCACTCTGGTGAAGGATTCTTCAGGAGTTATGTTTTTCAAATTCTAGTGAAGACTCTTAATCTGAACATATATTGTGTCATGCATGCTTATGCACATAGAATCATAGAAATATTCTGATCATGCATTATTTCATTGGTTGCCTCAATGATGGTTCTATTCTTCCTCTTTCCCATATAGTTTTGATTCCCTCTGAGTCAAGTGGCTCCCTCTGAAGGATAAGCACATTCGTTTGTTGTTAACCTGTCTGGAACAAGAAAAAAAGAGGAACCAAAACAAGAATATATCCTAAAGGAGAATAATGAGTACATCTCTAGAATAAAAACAATTTAAGGATTGTTGTCATAGTTACAACACCTACTTGTAATGTAGCAAACTTTAGAAATATAGGTTGGAGGAATGATAATTACAACAATCAAACCTGGAGTCCTCACTTCCAGTGGTGTTCCTTTGAATGAACTGGGATCCCTCTGGATCCATGAATTCAACAAAGGGTTCCTTCCTCCTACAATTTCCCTTATGACAATGATACAAATAATATATATACAAGTGCATACCTGAGGGTGCTGATATGATTTCTCCAATGGCACCTGACTGATCTTTGTCCTCTTGACATCTTTATGAAGAGGGTATTCATAGTGTCACCCTTTTGTATCACCCACAATAAGCCTTCATCTGAAGTCTTTTCTTCCAGGAACTTGAAGTTTCTTGATCCATCAAGCTTATCTTCCATCATAGTTTTGTTCATCATAATTTTAGTTTCTTCACAAACCCTTGTCAACTAGGCTAGAAAACCTAACGGCTAGGATATGATATAACTTTTAGGTTTTGTTGGACTTATGACTACCAACAATAAGCCTTTGAATGATAGGAGAACACTGGTGAGATGAAGATCTCCTTCAATGAGTTGCAGAAAACTTAATTATGAATTTTTTGCAGAAATTAGCGAAACCCTAGAAACCCTAGGGCCAAAATTTCAAAATGCTCGGAATTTCACTCTGAGAGTCTCTGAGAGTCTCTGGAGGTGTGTTGGAGGAGGTTGTACTCTCCCATGCCAAAATTATCCCCAAATTTCAAGTATTAAGGGCTGAAACACTTCAAAAAGGACGATCGTATGGATTTTCTGGAAACCCTAGGAGGGTCTTACGGTTCTGCAGAAAAGAGAGGAGACTGGTATATGTTTGTGCAATGGGTTCTTCACGACCTATGATCTGATACCATGTTGATGTTTCAATAATCTAGGTTAATAATTAAGTTCATTCCATTTTTATCATTTAGCCATAACCATAAATGTTGCAGCGACCAAGATCACAAGAAGAAGCACCATGCACAAGAACACAAGAAGTATCCTGGGAAACCCTTCTCAACAAGGGAAGAAAACCCAGCCAAATCCTTTGCTATATTCCTCAAGAGAAATACCTTCACCACCAAGATAAACCCTAGCATACAAGAGGGCGCTCAAACCCTATAACTCTAGCACCCAAGAGAGGTGCACACCTTTTCCAAAGAAGTGTACTTGCTGAAATTTCCAAACTCACATGAAAGTTATGTTTCCTCAAAGGGGATTTTACCTTTACTTATACTAACCTAATTCTATTAACAGAAGTGTCTATTGGCACAATAGGTCCGACCGCACTTAGCTTATAATACAATTAATATTAACCAGATTAATTATCTTTTACATTAATTACTAGTTACATTAAGGTAGGGCCGACCTGTATCCTTTACATTACAATTAGGGTTATATGCAGGTTTGACTTTTGTACAATATAGAAAAGGATATGATACACCCACTAGTGCTCATACACTAGGGGAACATCCATAGGGATGTCCATATATCTGGCTCACTGCATTACACATGAGAACCAGATCTTCACATGTTCACCTGTGCTCTTCCACAGGCACGCCCACTCTAAAAATCTTCTTTCCCACTGCCTCACACGAGAGAATCATCTGGAGTTTTCTCATCAACTATGATGCTCAGAGGAGGCTAATAAATCATCGTCATTTCTATTCACATGACGAGGCACCCAACACTTTGGGGTTTCACACGTTCACCTTGTGCTCAACTATAGGCACGTCTAACTCAACAGATCTATTTTCCCACTAGATAATCATCTGGAGTTCTTCTCAACTCTTTGAATGGAGGAGGTCATCTCTACGTTCCATCTCAATCTTAGGCAGGAACCACGTACCCTTCTTAGGGGCTTTCTCTCATGGTTGTAAGCTGAGATAAAGACTCACATAGCTGCAATGATCCACATCGAATAGGTTTTTAATATGGATAATGTCTCACATCGTTGTAATCATCAACAGATTTGAGGCCAGATCTTGGGAGGAAGTTGTGATAGGATCTCCAACCTAAATCCTATATAAACCAAGAATTTTTGGGAGTTCAAGATAGGAGAAATGTTGAAGAATTCATGAAGCTAAAGTCATTTTTATGCAGGGAAGCCATTGAGGAAGCAAACTTTGGAGGCCATTTCCAGGAGCTACGCTCAACCTTTTTCAGTGTCGTCAGTTGTGTTGGATTCTTGAGGTCGATCAGAACACAATCATACCAGTTTTAATCCTTTTGATGCATTTCTAATGTACTTTTGAAGCATTGAAGATAAATAAGAAAGCCTTCCCCACTTAGGCAAAGGCCCAGAGAGGTAGGCAACCTTGTCGAACTCCGTTATAAAGCTTGTTGTTATGGTTTGATGTTCCTTATGTTTACTTTCTGTTCTGCATTCTTTATGATGGCTGCAATATTCTTTCATTAATATCTTCTTCTTTTCTTAATTCCTAAGTGGTAATTTAACACATGATTAAAACTCAACCAAGTCTTTAAAAGATAATTTTTGGATCAGAAATGGAACAACAAATCCTACAGTTTGGAGGAATGTCCTTCGTATGCAACGATTTGGTGACATTTCATTATAAATATAAATGAACTAGGTATTGGGTGACGGTTGATAGAAGGAATTTTGAAACCATTGATGAAATAAATTTGGTGACTACCGATGGAAGAAATTTTGTGATCACTGATGAAAGAAATTTGACAACCATGGATGGAAGAAAATTTGGGTTTGTTGATAGAAGAATTATTCATCTCATCAATGAGGATAGTGACATGGCCATATGATTGGAAGATAAGTGGAAAGAGTGCAATATAAAAGAGTTATAAAGGTCATGACTAGTGCATTTGATTAACTATACAACAAAGCATCCATGATAAATCTTACAACGATGGAGAAAAGAAGTAGGTGAGGAATGGAATTAATATCCATAGGAAGGTAAGATACGTCTCCCTAATACTTGAAGGTAGAAAGGTAATGATGAAATAAAAGCATGCTATGAAAGGAATATGGACCTATTGAGCTAATTTGCAAGTCATGGGGGTTAGAAAATCATCTTTGGGGACTAGTATATGAAGACTTAGAGGATTTTATAGCTATGGAGCAACAACTATAACTAAAGTATTCATAGCAAGAAAACCAACTTATTTTATTGGAGTGTGTACTGGAAGTAGGGTATAATAGCAAAGAATTTAATGGATGAAATAATGAAGGTTCATTTGTTTTAAAGGTGCCAATGGAGAAATTAAGCAATGTGGTGTGTGAAGATTTCTTCTTGAAGGATGCAATTAGACTTCAAAGAGAGGTATTCTATCAAATGGATGTCATACCTACAACAGTTGAAATTAGTCAATAGATACAAGAAGGGTTCCTAGAACAATATTGCAAACATTTTGTTGAGGCTCCAATGGTGTCGTTGTTGGTTTTAATGAAGCTCAACACATTAAAAACTCGGCATTTTGTGGATGCGTATGTTGTTTATCCTTAATTTTGACAACTCAAGGAAGCTCAAGGTAGTGTCGATACAGATTAGTTTTTTCACATCGAACAAAGATTCCATGTAAATGACGGTATACTTTACCACTATACATAGATTTGTGTTCCAAGAGGGGAACAACCACTGTTTTTAAGGGAAGCGCACAGTTCAAGGGTTGCAAGGCATTTTTGCGTGCATAAAACTTTGGATTACCTACAAAGGTATTTTTATTGGGCACATATGCAAAGCAATGTTGAGATGTTTGTGAAGGAGTGTGCTCTATGTAGCATCTCTAAACCTGCAAACTGAAAATTGAAATTAAAGATTATTCTAGAATTGGACAAAGTCCATGAAAAATTTGAGTTGATGGTAGAATGTGTCATAAGGTGAATTCTTAAGTTATATGGAATACATTGCAACACTTAGGGAATGATTAAAAGAATGAAGGATAATTGTGATGCAATTTCTATAGAAGCTATTTTGAACATGACCAGTAGGATAGAAAAGGATAACACCAAAAGATGGAAATGAAGACATAAATGTAACATTTCAATGTGTTTACATGCTAATTAATGAAGTGATTTCTAAGGATTGTTCGGTCAAAGTTGTCAATTAGATTACAATGCTAACATTTAAATGGAGTAATTCCTGCTACATCATTGGGAATACTGAAAATTTCATCCAAAATAAATTTGATATAGGATTTTCTAAGCATAGCAAGAAGTGGTGAGATAGTAGTACCAAGATGATATCTACTGGTGGGAATTGCAAAAATGACCAATTTGGACATGGATGGAATGTGTTCAACACAAAGAAACAGGGAACAAGTGAGTATAGTGAGGGCACACTAGGTAGTTAGGATCTAAAGGAATTCAAGGACAACTATCTACAACAAAATAAAAATAAAAATAAATATGGAATAAACTTATTGAAAGGCATACTGAGAAGTGATGAAGAATGCATGTGCACTAGTAGGAATGTTACAAATAAATTCTTGGTGCATATAGACATGCATTAGTGCATGTGAGAATGATTGGAAATTAATATGACATGCTTATAAACTAAGAGGAGGATACTCCATGAATATTTCCTCTTCACATCCATCTGGTAAGCCGACCATCCTTGAGAGGTAGCAAGAGAAAGCACAAGATGTATGGAATTCATCTTGACAACATGTGAAAAATTATTAGAATAATCAATCACTTCAACCTGTGAAAATTCCTTGGGAACTAGTCATGCCTTATGTTTGTCAACATAACCATCTACAACATATTTGGTTCTATAGACCCATTTGCAACGAACTAGTTTTTGTCCCTTAGGAAGAGGAAAAAAATCCCATGTGTGATTCTTCATAAAGGAATAATACTCCTTTGCCATGGCATCTTCTCATTAATTTTTCCCAACAACATTAGAGAATAGTTGGGGATCATCTGAAAATTCATGACTCAAAAGAGAGATACCCGTTGTCAATGGTTGAATGTTGCAAGGAGTAGGAGAAAAATAGTCGAAATTTGTTGGCTCATAACCATACTGATTAGGTATCTTTCTCTCTCTAAGGATCCTCCTCAAATTTTTTTTCCTGATCAAGTTGTTCTTGTGCAGGATCCTCAACTGTTGTTGGCTGATTTTCGACTAGCCGAGTTTCATCATTTGCAACTTTCTGATGTTCCTCATCTTCTTTTTCTTCAAAAAAAAATTGTCAACACGATTTGCACCATCATGGAAATCTATGGAGAGAGTAGGGTCAAGTGAGTATTTGAAATGCTCATCAAAACAGATAGCCCTATGAAACAAGACATCATTAGTAATATGTTCAAATAACCTAGATGCCTTCATGTCTTCATAGTAGCCAACAAATATCAGTGGTTGTCTCTTCTTGTCCATAGCTTTGTGCTTTTCATTTTGAATTAATTCCCATGCCATATTGTCAAATACTCTAAAAGTAGAGACATCTAGCTTAATATGACTACAAGATTCCTCTGGAGTCATATGCAACACTGCTTTATGAGGCATATGATTCTGAATGTAATTTTCACAGTTCATCGCTTTGAACCAGAAGGAAGATGACATTTTCTTGGACTAAATAATGCAATTCACCATTTATTTCAATGTCATGTTCTTTATTTCAACAACGCCATTTTTCTAAGGGGTGTAGGGAATAGAATGTTGATGACAAATACCATGTTCTCTACAAAAATATTTGAATGCATGACTAAAATACTCCCCCCCATTATCTGTGTGCAGATTCTTGATAGAATGAGAGGACTACTTCTCAACAAAATATTTGAAGGTATTGAAGGTGGAAAAAACCTCACTCTTTAACTTAAGAAAGTACACCCAAGAGCATTGTGAGAAGTCATAAATGAAAATGAGTGCATACTTAGCCCTTGAAAATGAGTGAGTTGAAAAAATCATGAGATCATTATGTACCAACTCAAGAGGTGTTATAGCACACAAGTCTTTTCCTTTTGGAAAAGCATATTGATGTTGTTTTCTAGGAACACATCCTGGACAAACTCCATCAGTGAAAGAAACTTTAGGAATTCCATGAACTAATTTTTGTGTGCTCAATTGCTGCAAGTACCTATAGTTTAGATGTCCAAATCTTTCATGCCAAAGCCTACTCAAAGAAACAATATGTGCAATGAAAGAGGAAGATGAGAAAGGCTCAAAACCAACAAACCTATACAATCTAGAGCTATGATTGAATTTTTTTGAGGAAAAAACAATGTCAAGATTATGTAGTTCTCGAATGACTACATTATTAGGAGAGAACACTATTATTTTCCCATCACCAGAATGTCAGATATGATAAATTGAAAGTATAATAGTAGAGATGCCAGGAACAATAAGAACATCATTGATGCACCCTTCATCTAATTGCACAATGCCTGATCCTAAAACATCAAGTTGTGTGGAGTATTCAATGGAAATATGAGAAATGCTACAATCAGATGTTGAGGGAAGTAACTCATTGGAATGAGTCATATGATGAGATGCACCTGAATCAAATATCTAGCTATCTGAATATGCGTACAAGGCCCAAGCAGATAAAGCATGCCCTTTACCTGTCCAAGAAGGTTTAGACATAAATTTTGTGTTATTGCATGGCTTCATTCAATGCCTTAAGTTTCTTCCAACATTTTGATTATGGATGCCCTAGACCACCGCAAAAGATGAAGTTTCATTTGAATTTTTCTTCTTTGTCTTGGAGGAAGGCTCACCAGACTTGGAAGGTGGAGATGAATTGGTTTTCTGTTGGGGTTTGGAGGGAGTCTCATTGCCTTGTGCAGAATCTTTCTTATTTTTGTATGGGGATTTGTGCTTACCTTTGGAGGAATGGGCCACAAGAGATTTAATTTTAGAGTTTGAAAGGGAATCAAGATGCATATACTTGGATTGTTCCCTTGTGAGGCGCACACAAAAATGCTCAAAAAAATGAATTTTGAATTCATTTCCTAGTGCATCCATTATAGAGTAAAATGTAGAAAAAATACCTCATAAGGACCTTTCAATTTGGATAGAATTAGGAAAATGCACTCATCATTGGATTTGGATTTTCCACACCCTTTCATTTATGCCACCAATGACCTGAATTTGGCTAGATAATATTCAATATATGCATGTTCACCAGGCACAAGCGATGGCAATTCTGCTTCCAATTGCAATGCTCAGAATTCATTGACTTTTCCAAATAAGGAAACCAACTTGTCCCAACATGCCTTTGGAGTTTTACATCCATCAAGACGAAACACCAAACCATTAGAAACATGCAAGCCATTCATTCCCATGGCTTCATCGAACTTGTTTCCATAGACATATTTTTTTATTTCATTGGTAAACATTGGTGGATCCTTAGACAATAATATTTGTTAGTGACCTTTTGATTGTAGAAGTTGTTGTACCTTTTTTTTCCTTGTATGATAATTATGGGGAGTGAGGAGCTCAAGAGATATTAATTACACCATTTAGAATATATAATACAATAAAACTCTAGATCCGAGTGTCTAATCTAAAAAAATGGAACCCTGAGCTCTAAAAAAAAATTTGCAGTAGCTTTTTAATTTATTCAAATAGTAATACCTGGAACAAAGGCTCACGAACCACCCATGAATTTGTGAGTGAAGAAATAGGGTTGAGCAACAAGTGGTAGATCCAAGGGGCACAAACCACAAATGTTATGGTTCTGTTGTGCGAGTATGGTTGGGTATGTGAACCCGAAAGAAGATTTATGAGTGGGTTGTCATTTATCTGCCAAAGGATAAATGACCGAGATTAAAGAGAATATCGCCCATATGAGAGGTCCGGTCCAAATCCGCCATGATTATTAGTGATGGGTCGTATGGGATGGATAAAAACCATGAGATTCCCTTCAGTTTGTGTGACCACAACTGCAAGGAATCAAAATGAAATCTCTTTCCCCGATTAGAATATAGATCCATTGAGAGATTCAATAGAGGATAGATGGACGGGGAGAATGGAATCCTGGTGCACCAGACATATGATAAATCATTGGTCCACATGATACATGCTTTGTATATTCAAGAAGAACCTTCAGAAACTGTCTTGGCCTCAATAACGTGGTCAATACAAAAGTAGATTGCCTCTGCCTGCACTTTACACATAATAGTAACTGGTGTTAACTTCCAACTGGCACGTCATTCCCCTCGGCAAGGCATTTTTTTCCCAAGTTCAATTTGTTTACCCTGACCGTGCAAATTCAACACGACCCTGCAACAAAGGGTGGAAGGATGTGGAAGCCTGGGCATAGTGGTGTCTCATCTTTTTGCAACAATTGGGCAAGTGAGGCAAAGAGGTTCCATGTTAGAAATAAAGTATCCAAAAGAACTTTGAGAGGAAGGAAACACACAAGAGGAGGATGGTAGTGATAAGAAAGAAAGACAAGAAAGAGACTATCTTTAGGTAAATCTATTAGACAATATGCAAATCTCTCCAAAAACAAAAGAGAAGGGGTTTGCATAACAACATTGATACCATGTGAAATAGACACACAGTTATGTCAAGGATGACAAAGCCAAAACCTCTTACAGGAGAATAGGTGATCATGTGAAATAGACACACAGTTATGTCAAGGATGACAAAGCCAAAACCTCTTATAGGAGAATAGGTGATCTATTGATATATACTTGATCGAAAATACATGAGAGAGTCCTCAATTTATAAGATTGAGGAGGTCAAACAAACATCTAAGATTAGCTGAAAAGTTGAAAGAATCTAAGTGAACTTAACTCACACTCACACAAATTGTCATGTGTTTAGAAATAGATACATTTTAAACAAAGAAGTTCATTTGTAGGGATATGACCAAGAAATGGAATGAGTATTCCATCCGCGGACTCTTGGAAGTGAAACACATGTATGAGATGGACGTGGATGCCGAGGTGACATGAATAGTGCTTAGCATCTTGAGATGGATGTGGAGGCTGAGGTGGTGGGCACAATGCTTAGCATCCTGTATGATGACTACACCAAATCATTTTTTGTTAAATTATCTACAAGTTATAGAATTGTGCATTAGCCTTGGCAAAATAAAATAACATTTATATATAATTTACAATGAAAGAAGCACAATGAGAAGGAAAACACAAATAAAAAAACTCATTGTAGCATGATGCCAATCCAAAAAAATCATACAATTTACAATTTACACTAGTGTCTCCACCACCATAATTTCCAAGCTGGGAAGTGTAATTTTTTTATGGCACCATCAACACATATGCCTTCCTCTTCTTCTACATCCGCATTATGGAAATCCCATATTTGCAAAATCCCATATTTGCAAACACATTCATGGCAATATTAACGTCCAGATTCACCTCGAAGGAGGGAATTATCGTCCTCGACCGATGCCAAACTCAGTACAAGTCTTCATGGCAACAAGGTTGCGAGGTCATCATGGTAAGTGCTTTTAGATGTCTGAATCGAGAAAACTGCAGACCCTCCAAAGATTTCGAAGACAAGTGGACATCCTACACTATTTTTTGCATTGTTTCCAAATGCTATCAATACACTTTGAAACAATTAGCAAGAAGTTTTTTTACGGTCATCCAATAAAGTGTTTCCCCTATTAACATATTCATTGTATAACTAACAAAGAAAAACATAACTCATACATACGTTTTCATTGCATGTACATACCTTCCAACATAATCTAATGTGAGAATTAAATAATATATTTCTCCTATTAACATATTCATAGTATAACTAACCAAAAAAAACATAATTCATACCTACGTTTTCATTGCATGTACATAAGTTTTAACATAATCTAATGTGAGAATTAATAAGACTAAAAGAATTTTTCATATTGTTGAGCTCTTGATCTACCTAAGTAAATTAGAGTGCATTTATTATCAATCCGGTGTTTGTAAGACTTAGAGGCATGTCCAAAGTATATGGATTTTAGAGATAGTTTTTATCTTTTATGGAGATAACCCAAAAACTTAATCTAAGGCTGAATGTGAAAGAGATGCTAAGCTCCTATTCAGAAGTCATCTTCGTAGCTCTCATGACAATGATCAGCACTTGTTTTTTTTCAAATGGTCTAAGGCTGAATGTGAAAGAGATGCTAAGCTCCTATTCAGAAGTCATCTTCATAGCTCTCATGACAGTGATCAGCACTTGTTTTTCAAATGGTAAAAACCTATTCTAAGGCTAACTGTGAAAGAGACACTAAGCTTCTATTCAGAAGTCATCTTCATAGTCCTCATAACAATGATCAGCATTTGTTTTTTTTAAAGGATGAAAACAGCAAGCATTCAAGAGACAGTTTAAAACCTATCAAATGTTGGAAGAACAAAACTCCTATTCAAGAGATGCATTCATCATTCTTCTTTCATTCATTCGTTAAC